>JAFVLL020032603.1:84065-129790 GCA_021397915.2 Tor tambroides | reverse complement strand
TATTTACACGGGTCCTACTTCTTGTCATTCATATCATTCCGCAGACGTTTTCCACTTTTGTTTTTTATCCGCCATCTCTTTCTGTCACTCGGCTCAGCTGTTCACTGAACGCTCTCTCCTTCATATCATGAGTAGACACGCCCTTACTGCTGATTGGCTACAAGTTTGTTTTGGTACTCGGCCCCGAGTTTTTAAACAGTTTTCTAAAGCGTTTTTGAAAAATTACATACCCCACCTTTAACTGTTCCGTTCACCAGCGCAGTTAGCGGTCACACTACATGCGTACCGCACCTGAGTCACCTCTTCATGCAGGCCAGAACATGGTTAAACGAACCGCACTGGACATGGTACAGAGCAGTCACACTTGTGAAATGATCTGGACTTTGGGGGTCAATCGTGCTCAAGCACGGATCAGATCCCCTAGAGTGAGTACATCCTAAATCTAAGTGAATAGAAGACAGCACACCACAACTATAACCATAACAGCACAAAAAATGATGAATGATAAAAAAAAAAACTGACAGCCAATCAGAATCATTTCTGTTTTAAAGAGCTTGAGCATTTAGCGACAGATAACACAACTGCATTGTATACTTAGAATACACTAATATAGTTACTTTTATAATTATCGTTCTTGGTGTAAACCAAGGCCTTAATAGTGTTACGTCACTGGATGGCCAATTTCAAATGTATTTATACTGTAACAAAATACTGTATTTGTATTTAAATACATTTTCCCACACTGTATTTTGTATTTGTATTTAAATACATTTTTCCACACAGTATTTTGTATTTTTATTTTAAATACATTTTGATGTATTTTTGCCCATCTCTGTGCGACAGACTATGGAAAGTGTGAGTACGGATGAACTTATATATCTTATTAATTGTAGTGGGAGGAGTTACAATCGGTTGAGCATCAGCTGATGCTGCAGGCACGCCGTGGTCTGCCTGAACTACGCTTGAGCTCCATTCGTCACTCAAACTAGATTTGATTGTGCTAAAGTGGAACTATTGCAAGTATGCTTCAGGTACACTTTAAATACCTTGCATTTAAAGACTGATATTATTCAAAGATCATACAATTCTTATTAAAGGGTTAGTTCACTCAAAAATTAAAATTACCCTGTGTTTTACTCACCCTCAAGGCATCCTAGGTGTATATGACTTTCTTCTTACAGATGAATCCAATCTGAGTTATATTAAAAATTGTCCTGGCCCCTCCAAGCTATACAATGGGGATAAGCAGGTGCTTTTTGTCAACAGTCCAGAAGATGTGAAATAAAGTGCTTGCATCCGTAATAAAACGTGCCTCGCATGGCTCCGTAGGGTGAATAAAGGCCTCCTGTAACGAATCCATGTGCAAGGACAATTTTTAATATAACTCCGATTGGATTCGTCTGAAAGAAGAAAGTCATATACACCTAGGATGCTTTGAGGGTAAAACACAGACTAATTTTCAATTTTGGGTGAACTAACCCTTTAATAGTGACACTAAAACAGATTTTAGGTCTAATATTAGGAGATTGTCACAATCACTGGAGCAAGGGAAATGCAGAGGCGAGGAACTTCTTTAAACAAGGAACTTTGAGTCAAACTCAGGGAATGCTGGAGACACAGAATGACTATCAGACCGGACACAGAGTCAGGGAAACACAGGGCTTAAGAAGTGAAGGAAATCAAATGAGGAGAACAGAAACAGGTGGGGAGCAATCAAACACGGCTGGAGATAATGAACTAATAAACCAAAACGAGGACAGGAACAAGAACAAAACCAAATATGGGCACGAGAGGAGGGGAAACACAAGACACAGGAAACACAGGTCTGACATTACTCCCCCCTCCCAAACGGCGCGGGACACCATCCAACGGGGAGGGGGGGTGGGCACTCTGGAGGCCTCAAGGGGCAGAGTTCAGGAATGGAAGGCCTACAGGGCAGCGCCTGTTCCGGGACCCACGGCGGAGCCGGGAGCTCCGGCGGCCATGGCAGGTCAGGGAGCTCTGGGAGCCATGGTGGATCAGGGAACACAGGAGGCCATGGTGGTGCAGGGAGCTCGGGAGGCCATGGCGGATCAGGGGATTCGGGTGGCCATGGCGGGTCAGGGGACTCGAGCGGCCATGGCGGATCAGGGGACTTGAGAGGCCATGACAGGACCGCCTCCGAGGCCGCGGCCCTAGCCCCGGCCTCTACGGCCGGAGCTCTACTACCCCCCCCCCCCAAAGTTCCTTGGGGTAAGTAGCGGCTTGATCGGGCTGATGTTCTGGAGAAACGGGCACTTGGGGGCGCTTGGGAGGAGCGGACTCTTGGGGGCGCACTGGAAGCGCGGACTCTTGGGGGCGCTCTGGAAGCGCGGGGCTGGACGGGACCAGCGGAGACGTAGGGGACGACGGAGAGCTGGACGGGACCAGCGGAGACCTAGGGGACGAAGGAGGGCGCTGTCGAGGAGCTGGCACAGGGGGGCGCTCAGGAGGTGCAGGCACAGCATAGCGCATTCGAGGCGCGGGCTCTGGAGGGCGCTTGCAAGGCACGGGCTCTGGGCTTGGGTGAGCAACGACCGGCGGGCTTGCCATAGTCTCAGCCGGCGGGCTTGCCATACTCTCAGCTGGCGGGCTTGGGAGAGCCGCGGACGGCGGTGTTAATTTACCCGCGGACGGCGGGCTTGACTTCGGAGCCGCGAACGGCGGCGGGCTTGAATTCCCCGCGAACGGCGTCCTTGACTTCGGAGCCGCGGACAGCGGGTTGGCTTTCCCCGCGGATGGCGGACTTGAGGGAGCCGCAGACAGCGGCGGGCTTGACTTCGGAGCCGCGGACTGCAGCGGACATGACTTCGGAGCCGCGGACTGGTTCTGGATCGGGGATCCCTTCCCTCCAGCTCAGTCCTGTGGTGTCTGGGAGGTCCATGGGGCGATGGTAATTTGCCCCGATCCAGAACAGAGAGTTTATGGTGGCATCCTCCTACGCTGTCGCCGCGGCGAGCCTGCAGAACTCCCAGGCGAATTCAACGAAGGGGAGATCTCTGCAGGCTAGGGCGACGAACTCTGCGGCGGGGATAAAACAGGAACAACAAAAAAAACTCACAAAACGGGGGAAAACGGCGCAGAGGTAACTGTTATTTGGTCCGGTCTTCTGTCACAATCACTGGAGCAAGGGAAACGTGGAGGCGAGGAACTTCTTTAAACAAGGAACTTTATTGAGCCAAACTCAGGGAATGCTGGAGACACAGAATGACGATCAGACCGGACAGAGAGGCAGGGAAACATAGGGCTTAAGAAGCGAAGGAAATCAAACGAGAACAGAAACAGGTGGGGAGCAATCAAACACGGCTGGCGATAATGAACTAATAAACCAAAACGAGGACAGGAACAGGAACAAAACCAAATATGGGCACGAGAGGAGGGGAAACACAAGACACAGGAAACACAGGTCTGACAGAGATGTGCATTGTGTACAAGTAGAACTCCAAATAAAGTTTCATTAAAATTTTTATATCAGTAAGTCTCGAGCCATGTTAGTAAATATGTTAATAGATTTAAACTATTTTAAATATATTAATTTTTTAAACTAGGGTTCATTCATTCATCCATCCATTCATTCATTCATTCATTCATTCATTCCATAATACCCTTACAACTTACAGTGCTGTGAAAAGGTTTTTGCCCCTTCCTGTTTTTTTTTAATTTTTGCATATTTGTCACACTTAAAAGAAAGTGAAAGTGAAAGTGAAGTGACGTGGCCAAGTATGGTAACGCATTCTCGGAATTTGTGTTCTGCATTTAACCCATCCTAAGTGCACACACACAGCAGTGAACACACACACACACACACACACACACACACCGTGAACACACACCCGAAGCAGTGGGCAGTCATTTTTCCTGCTGCGCCCGGGGAGCAGTTGGGAGTTCGGTGCCTTGCTCAAGGGCACCTCAGTCATGGTATTGAAGGTGGAAGAGAGTGCTGGACATTCACTCCCCCCACCTACAATTCCTGCCGGACCTGAGACTCAAACCCGCAACCTTTGGGTTACGAGTCCGACTCTATCCATTAGGCCACGACTTCCCCACAAGATTCAGATCATCTAACAAATTTTAATATTACACAAAGATAACCCGAGTAAATACAAAATGCAGTTTTGAAATAATGATTTTAAATTTATTAAGGGAAAAAAGCTGTCCAAACCTGCCTGGCCCTACGTGAAAAAGTAATTGCCCCCTAAATCTAATAACTGGTTGTGCCACCCTTTGCAGCAACAACTGCCAGTTATCGCGTTTGCGATAACTGGCAATGAGTCTTTCACATCGCTGTGGAGGAATTTTGGCCCACTCTTCTTTGCAGAATTGTTTTAATTCAGCCATATTGGAGGGTTTTCGAGCATTAATGGACTGTTTAAGGTCATGCCACAGCATTTCAATTGGATTTAAGCCCGGAGATTGACTTGGCCACTCCAAAACCTTAATTTTGTTCATTTTGTTTTTCTTGAGCCATTCAGAGGTGGACTTCCTGGTGAGTTCCAAAAAGTTCAACTTTTGTCTCATCAGTCCACAGAATATTTGCCCAAAAGTCTTGTGGATAAGCAGATATTTTTTGGCAAATGTGACACGAGCCTTTGTGTTCTTTTTGATCAGCAGTGGCTTTCGCCTTGGAACTCTCCCCTGGATTCTGTTTTTGTCTAGTCTCTTTCTTATTGTTGAATCATGAACACTGACCTTAATTGAGGCAAGTGAGGCCTGCAGTTCTTTAGATGTTGTTCTGTATTCTTTTATGACCTCCTGGATGAGTTGTCGTTGCGCTCTTGGAGTAATTTTGGTAGGCTGGCCACTCCTGGGAAGGTTCACTGTTCCAAGTTTTCTCCATTTGTGGATAATGGCTCTGACCATGGTTCGCTGGAGTCCCGAAGGCTTAGAAATGGCTTTATAACCCTTTCCAGACTGATACATGTCAACTATTTTGTTTCTCATCTGTTCTTGAATTTCTTTAGATCGTGGCATGATGTGTTGTTCTTTAAGCATGCTTCACTTTGTCAGACAGGTTCTATTTAAGTGATTTCTTGATTCAACAGGTCTGGCAGTAATCAGGCTTGAGTTTGGCTAGTGAAATTTAACTCAGCTTTCTAAAATAATGTGGTTAATTCTTTCATGATTTAACAGGAGGGGGTAATTAATTTTTCGCATAGGGCCAGGTAGGTTTGGACAGCTTTTTTCCCTTAATAAATGAAATCATCATTTAAAAACTGCATTTTGTATTTACTTGCATTATCTTTGTGTAATATATATGTATCTGTTTGATGATCTGAATCTTTTAAGTGTGACAAATATGCAAAAAATATAAAAAAAACAGGAAGGGGGCAAAAACCTTTTCACGGCACTGTAAATTATAGAAACCAGGATTTACTACTGTCTTTAACTTTTTTTTTACAGAAAGTCATTATGCGTAAGACTCACCATATTATATTATATTATATTATATTATGTTATATTATATTATATTATATTATTTAAGCTACTATTAGATTTATATTGTCTTTAACAATGTTCTTTCAAATTGAAGCCAGCCAATGTTAATGGTATTCTCTGAAGATTTAAGCAGAGCCAAGAATGCATAATAACACCACAATAACAAACTTCTAAAAGTCTAAAGATGTAGAAAATGCTAATTAAAGGGAAGGTGATAAAACAAGATCATCAAACATAAAAATAGTTTGGTTACTTGAAGGTAATTCTATTGTGCTAGCGCTAATGCTAATGGTGTTCTAGCATTATCAGTTGTGATAATGCTTATCAATTTAGCTTATCAGCTTATCAATTGTGGTTTCTTATAGTATTAACAACAATGCTTTATTTCAAATGAATAATTTGATAATCATTGATAACGCAATTAATAATCAATGATTTATTAGTTCCTTTCTAGTTGTTGTTGTAAAAAATGTTAAGGAAATGTAGGCATGGTGAGGACATTGAAAAGTTTTAGCCGTGTAAAAAAAAGTACAGTTCTTTGACACGCTGACCATGGTTAATAATACTTCAGTACGCATGTTGATAGATTTTTTAGATATTTTCAAATGAATTAGCTTTGCCTCAGTGCCCTGTAAAAGTGCCTAATATTGTAATGAGCTTGATTTTATAACAACACTTCACTGCACCGATCCCAAGGCCTGGGGCGCTAATTAAAACATTGAGCTATTAGCAATAATTCAAAAAGCAAGTTACAAAGAGATGAAAGCTTATGCAGAGAGGTTTAATAAAACATGTTAGCTTAAGAAATGTTCAATTATGTTGAAGTGAGCTGTCAAAAATACTAAACAGGCTACTGGGCGTGATATATGGTTTATATTTACAAAATTATTCAGTTGCAGTTTGGCTTTAGGCTGCAGAGAAACAATGACATGAAAGTGACTTTCACTATCAACTAAGGAACCGAGACAGCCTAATTGTCCGAAATAACAAACACTGATGCCTTTTGTGGGGAGTGTTATTCATTTTGTGTTTTTAATTTGTTTTATGCGGCCATGTTCACAACTCATTTCCTACTTCAAAATCTTTGAATTTTGCAATACTTGTGTTGGAGAGGGGCTACATGTGAATCTAATAAGACATCATCTCAAAGAGGAAATTAAAACGCAGTTAAAGAGTGATGAGACATATGGTCATGTGTACACAGGACACTTCTGAAACATAATTAGCAAACAAAATTGTAATCTTGTGTATTAAATCTAAATATACTGTACTAGTTAGTACTGCTGTTGAACACGTGTTGTGTTCCATATGTTTACAGCTGTCCCATGTCAGCAGCACTTCATTAAAGGATACAATTTAATAAAGTGTGTAATGAGGGCTGACAGAAAATAAATATTAATTAAATCACATCAAAAAGCGTTCTCGCTCTTGCCTTCATTAAACTTTTAGCAACCACGCATTTTAGGGTATTTTGAGGTTCAGAAAGGGGCCGCATGTCGTTCTCCTAGCGTCGGCTAATCTGTTTGTGTACGCAAAATGGTGTTACTACGGGCTAATGGCCCAGCAGTCTAGCGCCAAATATCAGCTTTCATAGCTCTTATGAATTTTATATTTCGAAATGAGCTCCAGCAGTCACATGAGTGCTATCTATTTCATCTGTTTCACAAGCGGTATCCATTTCATAGGAACGGCTCAGCATTCTTCTTTTGATGTCAGTTCCCAGCGGTTTTCTGATTACCATTCGCTGTGTGGATGCTCCATTGTTTATTGATTAGGTGTTCATAAATTGTGAAAGAATATCGCAATGATGAAGTTGTTAAAAGCATTTTTAAATCGATTACTGTTGGCAAGTGGGAAAGTGCTAAAGCGGCGAAGAACTTTAAAATGAGTGAGGGCTTACTGCAAACCCCAGAGTCACATTGAGAGATTACAGGCAGAGCAGCGCTGGAGCAGTCAGGATTTATTTCCTGTCCCCTTCGGTTGCAATATTGTGTTTTTAAATTGAATATGGTTATGGTAATGTTTTTGATCAAGGATGGCGGGGCTACAGATAATTGAGTTGTTTAGATTAGAAAAAGCATTTCTCCACGCCATTACCGACATGACTGCCTGGACGGCTAGCGCACGCCGTGGCTCAGTCGGCTGTTGCTAGCTGTATAGAAAATAATGTTTGAATTGTAATGCTGTTCCCGTGAGTCAGAGTCATTTGTCTTTGTTCTGTGCGCTTGTGTCTCGCTGTGTATCACAGGAAAGATGAATGCGGCTAATAGACTGTGACACAGCCATTAACTACAGCTGTAATGAAAGTGTAATAGAATCAAACAGTCATTTCTCTGCAGAGCCCTAGCAGATACAGGTAAACGTCTGAAGACCGGACACAAAGGCCTGCGCTTCCCCGCCACATTTCGCCCTTGAACTCCCATCAGCCTGAGCTGGAAACATCAAACACCTAGGGGGAAAAAAGTGGCTGACTGATCATCTTCTTTACATATGAAACAAATCCACTGACTGCATTATTCTTTCAGTCTTCAACAAAGGACTGAGGTGTTCTTTCATGTGTGATCTCAGCTTTTATGAGCTACTGTCCTTGCTCTGTAGGATATATTGACTGTAGAGATTCCCTCATTTTATAGAGATGTTACGCTCTCGAGTGTCAAGATCATAAGGGACCATAATAAGCTCGTTATTAAAGGCTGCTGGCCCTCTTCTTTGGACCTGCAATAATGGAGGCACGAGTTTGTCTGTTGAGCAATTGTCTTGTAAATAGGGAAATAATTCCCAGAACTAATTTTAATTTTTTTCCATATCATTTACATAATATCAATATTTGTAATTACCCCTGGGTCATATCTATGTTTCATGAGTTAAAATAAAACAGCATAAACAGTGCCTTCTGTGTTCAACTGTAATAGTGAAGTGATTTTAACATTGACTGGACTGAGATACAAATGCTTATGAAATTAGTAAATTATTATTATTAAAGTCTTAAAGTGATCCCCACGCTTTAATCAAACAAAAATCTGATAAGTAACTCATTAAAGATACTCCACCAGTTACGATTCAGCCTTCAGAGGGGTTGCAAGACTATATCTAAACTACATTATATAATTTATAATATATTATTATATTACGTATTATAATTGCTTCTGATTGGTCAGTCGTGGCTGTCAGCAGTCTGACATTTCCTAATATTTACCTTCATCCAAAGCAATTCTGTATAAAACAGTCACAGAATTTTTGCTTCATTGACTACCCTTCATATGTATACAAACACAGGAGTCTGTGCATGCACTGAAATTTGTATGTTTCTGCGCTTGAAAGTTCAAGTTAGCTGAACTCTGACCTGCAAATTTGCATGATGTGAAGACGTATGACTAATAGACAAGACTGACCTCTTGTCTAGTGCAGTACAAATAACACAAACTTTAAACCTGCAGGTGTGTGGTGTTGAAGGGAAGTGGAGTAGCCTAGATGGCTTTGTATTTTGAATGCAGTGTTATTTGTTATATGTTGTATTCTTTATTAAAAACACAAGCCCTAGAGCATGACATCAGGCTTGTTTGAGATAAGTACAATTTGCACAGAACTGATCACGGGTGATATACACAAGATGCATGCCGCTTAGATATTTGTGCTCTGACTTGCTCTGATGTCATGCCAAGAAATTCTTAGGATGGCTGTGCCAGATGCTGATTAGTTTAAACCAGGTTTTACCAAATGGGTTCATGAACCCCTGGGTTTTTGAGTTGATGAAAAGCTAATAATTCATTAAATCATCAAAAACATAAATAATAATAATAAATAAATAAATAATTGTAAAAAAACTAAAAGTATGTTTTTGTATGTTTACCTACATGTCATGTGACCATTAACCAGCTTCAGATAATCATGTGAACATGTTGTTAAAGTATTGAAATATTAAATTCAAATCTCAAATAGGTAGCCTACTTTTGAGTAAATAATTGAGATCAAAAAGCTGACAGAAAATGTTGGGATTGCCTGGTTTAAACAACCATGATGTTTTGTTCCCTTCTACAATGTTTGATTTTGTGAATATTATTTGTGAACACTCTGATGTTTTCTTAGAAAAAAAAGGTACAAAATATGTAACTTTAAGGTACTAATATGCACTTTTTAGGTATAAATGTGACAACCCCAGTGACAGCTTTTGTACCTTTTTTTTTTCTTGAGAGTGTGAATGGGATAGATTATTGTTGTCATATTTCTAAAAAATCTAAATCACATCTTTATCAAACAAAAAATTGATGGAAAACACATCTTTGGGTTGAAATTAAATGACATAACCAGGTGCCTTGTTCATCATATTTATTTTCATATAAAAGCCACCAAATTTAAAGATGTAAAATTTATTAGCAATAAAAGCACATGAGGGTGAATCATGCGATATCTGCTTTGGATCTCATAGGTACAGTAGCTGTTCCTTTATGAGAAGTGAACTGTCTGTCTTGAGTGACTGTTCTTTTTTCATTCCTCCACTGACTACAGCTGTCTACTCTTGTCTATTTTCAGGCGAAATGTCCGGCATCTTAAATGAGCCATCTCTGTAGTTTTACACAAAGGCAATTGGCACCATCACAGTTATCGAGTGTATTGACAATGACCTGCTCTAAAGTTATCATCACATTTTAATCAAACAAAATCTAAATAATTACGTAATGTCTAATAATCTAATTATTTAGAAGATAAGCTGATAGCTGATATGACTGGAATACATTTTTAAACTACTGTATAGTATTATCTTGGATGAAAACAATGACTCATCATATTTTCCATCTGATTGCATTTAATAATTGTAGAGGGGGGAAAAACATGTTTTCCTGCATGATCACCTTTCCAATGTTTTGGACTGCTCAGTTGACACGCATTCGTGTGACGCATGCAGTTGAAGACACATGAGTCACGATTAGCATGAAAGAAGAATGACTTGTCACTCATGAAGTCGTGATACACTGTTAGAGAAAAATGACATTTTTTTCTGGTGCTATGAGAGCATTAGACAGCAAATTACAAATATCCAGCATACTAATGTCATGCAACACTCATACTGAATTGCACTGAATCCTCATGACAGACAAGTTATAATAACATATTTACCTTCAAATGATTATCTCTCTGCTTGAACACACAAACACGCAATTGGATAGATCCAGTAATATATCAAAGAGGGGTCTGGTGATGAAATTTCAGCTCGATGATGAATCTCTCATGGTTGTATGTCTGGGGAAATAATACAACCGAATTTAGTCTGCGGAAGAAGCTTGTTACACTCCACAATCTAATGATTTAATAACAAAGGAATTATAATGTGCAAACGCAAGGTGTTTTAAAGCTCAGATTCATTTCCTTTGTTTAAAATGCTGGAGGATGCACCATTAAAACAAAACCACAGCAGGTGACTAATTAATCATGAAGCTTCATTACAACCGCATGAGAAATTCCACTGAGTGATATATTCCTCATACTGTATGAGTCAAGCAAAACACATGAAAACAGAACAGCCTGATAATACCCAAACCAAGTGTATCAGTTTTGTTGAAGCAAAACAAAATTTAAGTGAAGGACCATGTTTCACGTATCATTAAAAACATATATGGTTCAGTCCAGTACGTAGCAATTTTCAGTTTATGGAGCTGTAAGATAAATGTGTCACATCTTTTCAAGTATTGTGGGGTCTGCTCGTCGATACCAATCCAACGTGCCAAAAATGGCTGGATTAGAGAATCTTTCTCTGGTTCTTCAAAGGTATTCAAACAATTTTCAAGACCAGCAACTTTAAAGTCTATAACAATTGATTTGTTTGCCATGGGAGCAGACCCATTTAGGCTCTTTGGGGCGTGAAATCTTTGTGAGGAATGGGTGTATCAATCAGAAACATGAAGAGATAGAAAGAAATAGAGTGTGGTTTGAGTTTAATATAGACATTGTTTGATGTACCAAATCCCTGCGGTATAAAACAGAGAAAAGAAATACTGCAACTCCACAGAGGTAGTAGACTGTCCTTCACCACGCTTATGAAATCCAGCAGCTGGGCTAATTATTATAAGCCATTCTGGCGTAGAATGCACTTTTACTACATCTAAAATAAGATTTGGAAATGTTTTCATTAAAGTATGACTTTTTTAAATAATCATTTAAAAAAGACATCCCGAGGACACATGCTCGCTATTGTCTAACAAGTAGAAAAAATGACACGTCAGGTTCAGCCATCCCTATGACCCGGAGCTCTGAATTCTCATTCCATCCATCAAGTTAAAAAAGAAATAGAGAGAATGATGAAGAGATAGCATACCGCAAACAACTGAAGCTGAAAATATAATTATATTTTATTGTCTTCCTATTTATAACTGCTTTCAATTGTGAATGTAAAAAAACAAAACAATATTTTGATCACCCTTTCCTATAGGGTGTTGTTGAGGTGGCATTTACAGTATAAGAGGTTACACTGTGAATATATTTTTGTGATCTTAATCAGAGTAACCAAGTTGAATCAGTGAAGCATTTTTATGAATCTGTTTATTTCCATGAACCGTCTAAACAAACACATCTCATGAGAGGTCTCATGAGAAAACAGAATGGTCCCACTTTATATTAGGTGGCCTTATGTACTTACATTTAAATTAATAATTTTATACAATGCACTAATGTGTACATACATGTTTTTATATATTAAAAAATACTTACATGTAATTACATCTATAATTCATTTCTGTAATTACATTTATAATTACACTGTTGACCTATCCTTACACATTAACCCACCAATACTATCAAACCTGTCTCTAACCATATCTGTATCCCACCTCAATAGCAGCAAAAGAGTTTTGTGATACAATATGAACACAATAAGTACGTTGTACTTATTTATTACTATAGTAAATAATAGTTAAGGCTACCTAATATAAAGTGGGACCCATTTTTTGGCAAATTTGTGGCAAATTCATATAAATTTGTATGATTTGTTTGAAAACATGCAATTTTTTGGAAAAAAAAACCTCCATAAGGGTCCACCCCTAAATCTAACCCTCAGTGGGGCATAAGTAGATTATACAAAAAACATACAAGGGAGATCATCTGAATTTGCCTCCAATTTGTTATATATAAAATAGTTACGAATTGCCATGAGAGTCTGTTGGAAAGAACCAATTCATTATGATTAGACTTTCCAGTGAAATCGGACCTTCTAATCCTATAAGAGACAGAGGGAGGACCATTTAGAGTTCAATAAAAACATAATTTAGAGTTTGGTCATTCTACCGCTAATCGTTGAATAAAGTAGCTTGTTACTGGAAAAGTTGAACTAAACTACTAGCTGAACTACTCTCATGTTACCAAAAAATTCTATAGCTGGAGCTATCTGTTTCACAATGTATTTTTATCCGTCATAAACCATTAATACATACAACAAATAATAATTTCCACTCAGGCAAGTTAATCAGCTATGAACATAGGAATAGCACGGTTGAACAGCATCAGTGCTCGGTGGGTTCTCAGACAAGCCAAATCTCTGAACGCTCTGATGTGAGTGTGTGGTGGAGGTGGGGGTTGCTAAAGCGATTTGATGAATCACATGTCATCATTTTCCGTCTTGAATTTCAACCCATAAATCTTCTGATCTCTGTCGTCAGTAATTGTTGCTTCATACCAGTGTCCCAAACCTCAGCCCCTGAACTAAAAACCCAATTACTCTTGCATGAAAGCCAGAGTAATTAGCCTTGACTGATAGGTTACCATACCATTATGCTCCTAATTAGGTCCCTATCAGACCCAATAATATATAATATTGTACTTCAGACTCTACATAATCAACCCGGATGACATAACTCAACGCATAATCATCTGTCTGCGGGAGAGATAAAGCTGTTAACTGATGCTAATGTACTTTTTAAGCAGCTTGGTGTTGACAGGGATTTCCTGTACTGTAAAAAGGCAACAATTTACGGATATATTTGACGTGCGACTGACGTGCCAAGGTAAAGGAAGATGGTTGTGCCTGTATCAAAGGGCAAAGAGGACAGTGGTGCGAGCAACCAGTTCTACGCTTGCTAACAGCATTGTGTGCTTTGGGGGCACTTAGCAAAATGAGCCCAGGCTAATGTATCTCAAACGTACCCGTCTGGGACACACAAAGTCACTGTCAGACAGATAGCTTTATTAGCGCAGAATTGCAGAAAGGAGAAAATTGATTTAAATTAGGGTTAATAGAACTTGCAGAGAAATCTAAAGCAGCATCCATTAAGTGTCTTTAATTCTCCTTTCATTTTCTCTCTAATCCACCTCCTGGCCTCCAGCCTCTACCCACTGACATGGAGGATAATGAGTACTGGCAGGCGTTAATTGCGCCGTCCATTTTACAAAAACCTCATCCTCCAGCCTTGACCATTAGCTCCTCTCTATGAGTGCGAGATAAGGCCTGACTGACTGCGGTTGGAGCTGACGACGTGTTGGCCACGGAGAACACAGGATTCTGTCTTTCATGTATCCCTCAGGGTTTCTTGACATGGCAGATTTCAGGCTAATTAATATAATTACTGAGCCATTGACCATAAGTTAGACACAAGACTCCCCTCTGTTCATGAAATGCACACGCTGTGTGGAAGTTGAGGAGTCGGACCTGGGAACCCTGCTGCAGGAAGATGCTGCTGATGTGATTTTCTTTTTCTTTTTTTCCCACATGGCACAACATTCTGTTTGGAGTGTTCTTAAACGTCATCACCATCTGTTTTCAAATGGAAAAGAGTTGAGTTGCAGATTATATGCTACCGTTCAAAAGTTTGTGGTCAGAAACGTGTCGAACTGTTTTCAACATTAATAATAATAATAAGAAATATTTACTGAGCACCAAATAAGCATATTTGTTTGATTTCTGAAGGATCATGTGACACTGAAGACATGTGACACAAATAAATTACATTTTAAAATATAGAAAAATAGAAACAATTGTACTAATATTTCACAATCTTACTGGTTTTCCTGTTTTTTTGATCAAATAAATGCAGCCTTGGTGAACATAAGAGACTTGAAGAAACACTACAAAATCTTAACAACCTCAAACTTTTTTAACGGTGGTGTATATATTTGTATTTTTTAATCGCAATAAACACATAATCAAGCTTTTTTTAAAAAAAAAAAAAACACCTCTCTCTTGCTCTCTTACATGCATTTTCATTTTTAGGAGATCTCTTTATCCCCGCAGTATGTTTCAAACAAAAAGCGTTTGCCTGAATCCAATGTGCGGTTCTCTGAGAGCAGATATGATTACTCTGGGATGTGAAGAGTAATGTGGGGGAACAATAACACAATTCTCTCAAAGGTCTTGAGGAAGCTCTCCACCATCTGCTTCAACCATATGGCTGTACTATATCAAATGAGATGCTGCTTTTGAAACACAAATATCTATACTGTTTCTTAACTAATTCTATTTAGCTTTGCAGCTCTATACCATTACCGCAGACTTTTCACAGCGCAACACCAAAGTGGCTAATCGGGAAAGTCAAGACAGTTCCCAGTGGCCCGTGCATCACTTGGGCCAGTCGAAAGCGAAGGTGATGTAATGTGATAATCAGCTATGACAATACAATAAAAACTATTGTCAACACTATACAATAAGTACAATATAACAAAATAAAAAAACTTGATTTTATTATTATATAAGCATTGCCCAAACTGTTATAGTTATTGCTGTGCATGTTTTGCAGGCAGGCCTTGAGTTTCTTGAAAAATTAAAAGTATTGTTTTAAGAGACATTATGTATAGGATGAATGAATAAGAATTGGTTCTGTTTTTACTCTCTATTTTTTTCATGGTGTTTGCTTGTCTTCAGTATAGCTAATTTCCTCATTAAGTATCTTCATGCATTATTTATGCTTCAAATAATAGTTTTTTATTGCGTTCGACATCAAAACAGGCCAACTTATTTTGCTAAGGAATTAATTTAATTAATGCATTAGAATGCCCATTTATCCAAAGCAACTCATATCTCATGCATGTATCAGTTTACACACTACAGTATGTAAAACTATGCTGCAATGCTGAACTGGGCAAATCTGGTCATTGAGCGATAGGGACAAATCTGTCCCTAAGATCCACTGTCCTGTTGAGTTTAGTTCTCAAACTCATTGGCCTATAGCTTTCTAGTAGACCTTGATTAGCTTGTTCAGATGAGATTGATCAGGGTTGGAGCTAGACTTTGCAGAAAAGTGGATGAGTTGTTGAGCCCTGCTCTATGTTTGAGCCACATGAAAACTGGTGGACTGGTGAGTCCCCATAGCCCCTGCTGGTAGATACTGTAACTACACTATTAAAACAGCAAAACACTGTGTATTTTTACATGTAAATAAATACAATTCAAACTAACATAAATTTAACATACAAATTGCAAGTATTTCTTTCTGGCTATAAGTTTTACATTTTTGGAGGGCTTGTAGAAGCGTAAAATGGGCTTACATATTTCCCTGTCTACTGCCATTTGTCATGTGATCACTCACATGACAAATATTCCTGTAATGCAGTGCCCATAAGGAAAGATGGCAGCCTCCACAGTTCAAGAGAACCCTGTGCCAACTGACTTCCATTGAGATGAATGACAATGCTTACAGATATGATTACTTTTTCTCCAGATATTATAGACCTCTTTGGTAATATTTCACCAGGAATTCTGCACAATTTTGCACGTCAAAATGACTTAACTTCAAGTTTGATTACAGAATGTAAGATCATCTACAAATCTTGTCAGGTTGCATGGTAGGTCTGGTTTTAAGTTTACTTTTTATACATTTATTGTCTGTTTATACAATAAAATTGAGTCAAAAGGTCCTATTGTTTTGGAAATAAAATTAAAATCACTCTGGGGTTTAGATAATGCTGCCAGCTGATTTAGCTGATTTAGACTTAAAGTGAATGTTCACTGAGGTAACACTTTATTTCTTTATTTTATTCCCACTTTAGACATTCTACTAACTATACTGTAAATAACTTTGCAACTACATGTCAACTAACTCTTATTAGAGATAAAACTTAAGTTAGGGTTAGTAGAACAAGTTTGCATGTTCTTGCAAAGTAACGTAAAGTTAATAGAATGTCTAAACTATCAAAATAAAGTGTTACCCTTATTACAAACTGAAGTCTATCAACAGTGATTAATGTTGGCTGAAACATTATGAAACTCCCAGTACAACATTACAGCCATGTCACAGATCTTGGTGTTTGAAAGGAGTCATTGTGAAATATGTCAGATAAGAATATTTAGCACCTATCAGCCGTGTTGGACATCCTTCAAATGAGACTTCTTATCACGATGAGCTTCCCACTCAACTTTCTGTCCTCTGCTCAGTCTGTTAGATTGAAATTCAGTTGCTGATGTGGCTTCTTTTGAAGCTCATCTCAATTTGAATTTCATGTCTAAATCTTGCAGTCTTAATCAAAGCTGTGCTTTATAAGACACATCAGTGGTTTGAGAGAGCAGGAATCAGTGGCCGGCAGTTAATGTTCAAGTCTCTTCTGATCCCCTCAAAGGTCAGTCAAAATAACATACCCCAGGCTTTCAAATCTCATAAAAGCAACCTGTTGTTTAATATTAAGATGAGAATGAATGCTGCCATTACTGACAGTGATTTTTAATAACCTCTCAGGATAAGTGATGGATATTTTGGTTGCAATAATTGGTTGTTTTGTGATTTGTCTCTCCTTTCTTGATCAGGAACTTGTGGATTACTTGTTTATACATTTATTGTTTTGACGTTCATATTGTATATCTCATCTCAATCATGGGTCCTTTATGACTAAACTAAGCATAGAAATGACTTCATTAGTCATCTAGGGACCCAAAAGATGATATCAAAACAAACGAAGGACATTTCCTATTACGAGCGCATCATCTTTGACAGTAATCTATCCCCTTTTCCTTGGCTACTAAGAAACCAAGGCCCGCTGTGGCCTCATTGACAGTAGTGTAAATGAGTTATAGATCCATTTCCTCTCTCTACACAAGATCACTGCCAGGTAATTGGGAGGCCAGATCATAAAAAAAGAAAGAAAGAAAAATCATTGGCTCTCACAAACCGGACAGCTCTGTCCCTTCCCCCCTCGTCTCTGAGAGTAATATAGATATTATTTCAGCCTCTGCCCCATTTTCCTTTCAATGAAATTATGATGTCCTCCACCCAGTGATACAGTGTAAAGGGGAGAATTGGATGCAATATGAAAGCTTTATTGATGTAGACAATTACTGTTTGGGAGCTACTCTAGGTCAGGTGAAGAAGGGCTGGGGAGCGTCTTTGTGACTCAAAGCAACCTGGGACCAGGAGGGGAAAGATAAATATTGTATGTAATATCTGATGGATGCTCAACAGAGATATCTCCAAGGCCTATACACATCCTTTACAATTATGTGTAACAGTACACAGCCATGTTTTTAACAGGAATGGCAGAGTGTGTTTAAACAATGCTTGGGTGTTTCTTCAGTTATGGACATTTTTGTCTCTGTGCACTTGTCAAGTATAAACTCTCTTAAAACACTATTTTCTTACTCTCACTAGTTTATTTTGACAGAATTCTGTTATTTTTATTCTTTTAAGTAATAAAAATCCCCTCCAAATTAATGTTACCATGTCATAAGTGATTAAGATTACATTGTATGATTCAGTGGAAATTACTTTTTTGTAAAAAAAAAAAAAAAAAAGAGGCCAATGTCCTTTTTCTTGCAAAGGCTAAATTCAGCTAGCATTTAATTGATCTTAAATATATAATTAAATTTTTCTTTTTTTAATTTATTTATTCGCATTTTTTGACAAATGCGAATGGAAATATTCTGTTCAAAAGTGATATTTTTTTATTTTCATATTTCATAATATGCTGGTTTTATGATTCATTTTAAGCTGTTCACTGACACTGCTGTGTCGTTGGTAAACCAATATGAAAAAAAGCTTGTGTGGTGAAAATGATGCCACAACTGAGGGAAAATCATATTTAAAAAAATTACTATAAAGAATTTTCACACAAAAAAATACTGAAATGGTATGTTTATTTCACTCCTAAAATACTAGAAGATTTATAGATCCTAAGATTTATAATTTAAACATTGTAACTTAAACCATTTGAACAATTTAATTTAAAAAAAACAAATAAATTATATTTTTTAAATGATAGATCTTCATATTTAAGATTGAACCGATAAAATCTATGCATAAAAGGCATTTGAACTGTAGCAAAAAGAAGTCAATTTTAATGTGATTTTCATAGAACAAAAATAAAACATTATTCTGTTAGATTTAATAAAAAAAATCTTAATGGACATCTTGCATCTAATTTTAGTAGTTTATTAGTAAGTGGAAATATTTAATGTTGTCATTACTCAAAACTAGCCTTAAAATGCACACTAACCTCGAATATGTTTATTAGCTTTTACAAGTACATTCACATAAAATGCATTTTATGGAGGTGTGGAAAACGAAAATGTATGCTGGAAGCCATTATTCTGTGTTTTCATCTTACATATATTTCTCTGAAATGAGCTCCATGGCATTTGCCTGTGAACGTGTTGAAGGGCCCATGCTGCATTCTCTGATGGCTGATCTAATATTGTAAGGGGAAAGTGAGCCTGCAGGGCCAGAACTAACAGACAGAGGTTCAGCTCCCACGTGTAATGAGAAGAGACCAATGTGTGTATGTGTGTGTGGGTATCTGTTATAACACTCTAATTGGATGTTTGATATACCCTGACCCCCTGACAAAGCACACCTCTGCAGGTGAAGAGCACAGGAGGTGCTGCAGCAACATGCTAGACCAAAGTTAAAGGTCTTGTTGAACAAAGGTGGAGATGTTGGACCATTTTTTTCCGGCTGCCACATGAGGTAATGTTCTAATTGGATTTCTCCTGGAAAATTCCGCTCTCAGATCGCTGCAGCAGACAGTGTGACCTTTTTGCTCTTAACAATTTGCATTGTCCTTTCATTGACAAGGGAAGGGGCTTAATTCACATACACAGGCATGAGGTAAATTGCTCCTTTCCTTTGTTCCATGTGCTCTACGGAAGCTGGAGAATATTAGGTTTCATTAGATGTATGAGTTGAAATAAAGAATGGAGGGCATTGTGTTTTGTTTTTCGTGTTTCCTGCTTAGGCAGACTACTGCTTTTGTACAAACAGAGTGAGTTGTCACAAAAAGGCAATACTTCATTTCATGAACTAAATAAGACAGATCTGGATACTTTAGATCAGTTGTTGGCCCAGTGTCTCACCTGGTTGCCCAGCAACATTTGTGTTCCGAAGATGAACGAAGGTCTTACGGATTTGGAATGACATGAGGATGAGCAATTGATGACAGAATTTTCATTTTTGGGTGAACTATCCCTTTAAGTGTTACACAAAGTATATGCGCATCAATTTGAGTCTTTTGTTGTATTTAAAGAACATCATTAGAGTATTCAAAGAATTCAGAATTGAAGGTCCAGGTATTTCAGATGATAAATAAAATATGAATTCTTCCTGTACAGCTAAATAAACAGATGAATCACCCTCAGTGTTAATGAGTGTTTAGAAAAATCAATGCTTAAAGGAATTGATTATGCCAGCTGTACATAATGTTCTTGTTTAGTCAATCTGGATGGTATCTTCCAAACAGCAGGTTTCTAAAAAGTTATCACACTTTGTTCATGAGAATCCTGCCAATTTTAAAGGAATAGTTTACATATATGACTTTCCTTCTTCTGTGGAACACAAAAGGACACATTTTTAGGATGGTGCTAGTCATTTTTATTTATATTTTATATTTACATAATGTAAAATTTAATATTTATCTAATATTATATTTACTATTTAAAACACAGAACTTTTTTCTACTACAAATGCCTTTTATATCCTTATGTCACCAGCGACAAAGCAAAAGGACACAACATGACATTGGGTTTCTCGTGACACTTGATAAGGCAACGTGAGGACACAGAATCACAATCGCTCTTCAATAAAGCTTTTGTTCTGTTGGAGACTAGCAATGCTCGTGTTTACCCTCAGGGAAAGTCCCTCACACTCCACCAGAGAGGTCAGTCTACGTTACACTGAAGAAAAGCTCAACCTTCACGAAATCTAGCTCTGTCCTCCATGTCATGACAGACTGGACCTGCCCATTACAGTAAAGCATATATGTAACTCGCACGCATTTACATACTACTCTCATTGTGCCTTCAGCATGCTCAGATTTTTAGGCCCTTCACACACTGTCTCTTTGTGAGACTGATAACAGATACGGCACTCACGTTAGACTTCCAGCCCTCACAGTGCCAGAATTAGCATTTTGTCTTCAGACTTCTACTAGAAACTATTTTTAAGCTGCTAATTGGCAAACGCACAAAACCACTTAAATACTTGTGAGACTATTAGGATCCCGTTTAGAACCTTAAAACGTCTAGCTTCTCTCAAGCAAGACATTTCACACCCATTTAAACAATGCTAATAACAGACTCGCTGTATATAGAGAGCTAAATAAATACACGGCTCTCATTTAGCAGAATCTTTTTTTCTGAAATGATGAAGTATGTGCTGTGAAATATGTTAAAAATAATGCTAAAGCAAGGAAAAAGGTAATCAAGATCTGCCGAGCACAGCCGTTTTAGCGTACGGCAGCTGCACGCTGAGGGTGTGAGTATTTCACTGGTTTTCTGTTGCTGTGTCTGCCACACAGTGATGTACTTCATGTAGTGATGTACTAAATAACTGAACTATGAGTTAAGTCACCATGACCTGACAGCTTCCTTGGCCTAGTTCAGGCAGAACAGCTCTGCCAATGCTCTGTAACCTCATGTTTATGCAGGTGTTTGAATCTTGCCTCCTAACAATACACCATGGTGACATTTTGCAGGGAGACAGCCCTGGTAATAAAGGTCTTAGCAAGCACTGCTACCTGCCACAGCCAAGTGTCTACTAACTTATAACTGCTAGAAGATAACCTGCCGAGTCAGCACTCACATAATTGCCATGTAGGGGAGCTGTGAGTGGTATGATTGTGGAGAAAAGGAAACAGTCAAGACAGCAGAGAGAAAGTTCGCCTTTTGGAAAGTTTGGGAAAAACTTTGAGTTCATACAGCTAATTATAATGGCTAAACATCAATACAGCTGTACATTCAAAGCCTACCCAAATATTAATGAGGGGAGTCAGACATGCAAGTCGAGGGTTTGAAATTGTTGTGATGAATATTATACACCACACATTTTAAATGAATTATTTCTCAATAGCTTTGACTTCTAGGAGTGAGGAGATGACAGAAGAATTCATATTAATCCATATGAATAATATAGTTTGTGTTATTTTATGAGTACAGTATTTATTAATGTTTCAAATTAGCATTTATTTTATATAAATTCATTTTAGTTTAAGGTTTAGTAATTTTGCTATGTACTTTTGTCATTTTTTATTAGGTTTTTTTCTAAATATTTGTATTTAACTTTATTTTCACTTCATTTAAAATTCAGTAAAATTCAGTTCAAGACAAAATATCTGATTTTTAATGTAAGTTCTCTGGGTTTTGTTTTTCATCTAATATATATAATGCATTTTTTGCAAGCTTTTTTTTTCAATTAATGAAAACTAATTTTAGTTAAAGTTTTAGTTAACAATAACAACAATAATCTCTGTATCCCTGCCTTAACAATTATGATCCTTTTTCATAGGGCTTGACATTAACTGTTTCCAACAATTATCCATCAAAATGCTGACAAACTCTTAATTTGACATTCAGATAACTAGAATAAAAAATATTTGGGTAACACTTTAGTATAGAGACCAATTCTCACTATTGCTTATTAACATGCTTATTATTAACATATTGGCTCTTTGTTAGTAATTATAAAGCACATATTCTGCATGACCATATTCTATATCCCTAATCCTACCCAATATCTAAACTTAACAACTACTTTACTAACTATTAATAAGCAGCATATTAGGAGTTTATTGAGGCAAAAGTTGTAGTTAATAGTTTGTTAACAGTGAGAATTGGACCTTAAAATAAAGTGTGATCAATATTTTTAATGTTTTAATTAAATTAATGTTCATTCATTTATCTTTCATTTTCAAAATAAAATATAATTAATTTAAAAAATATTTTTATCTGTCTCACATTTTGTGATCGAAAAAAAAAATAATAATGCAAAAATAGACCAAATGATCATACAAATATTCTAAATTTAATCATAACTACAAACCAACATTTTTGGTCCCAAACCAGCAATTACCTATTGAGTGACAGTTTAATTAAGGCTATAAATTTGTAACCCCGTTACTGTAATTACTTCATTTTTTTTTCTTCAGTTTCAGGCCCTGTTTTGTACCCTGTTCTCAGAAAGTGCTGGCTGTAGACTCAAGGGAGCAACCTTCCGACCATTGATGATTACTGACTCATCACAAGGTTAAAATAGCAGGTGGTGGCGGATAAAAAGGTGAATGGCCCACACGCTGCAGCCACATTCAGACAGGAAGCTCTGCACTCTAATCATCTGCACCAGCACATCAAATAATTCCATTGAATAATACATATGAATCTTCAACAGAATGATTAGCTGAAGGTAAGGTAGATCTTACCAGTCCAACCTAAGCAGACGTGTGTGATCATGTTCGCACAAGTAGGATTTGCTAATTTATGTGCTAATGACAACAACCCTCCTTCCAATTACCATGAGATATGCAAATTAATTCTCAGATGCAACGGTAATATTCTTAATCTCGGCTGTACAGTCGGATTCATGAGTGAATAAGTCTTACATTTATTCAAATCATCCAGCTGAGTTCATTCGCTTAGTGATGCTGGTCTATGACAACAGACCAAGAATCTTTGGCTGTCATTTGCAGCTTGAATATATATATAGTACTTGAGCAAAATAACAAACAGTGTGGCACAGATGACTGTTATTTGGACAGGGCAAGGGGGTTGTTACTATAATCAGTGCTGACCAGCCATCCTTAGGGACACACATTAAAACCCACACACTGGAATAAACACAAGCCTAACGAAATCATTTGAATTAGAAAGCTTCACTGTCAAACCTCACACTCATTAAAACCATCCGCGCAGAGCTAATTATAGTGTTATATGGGGCCTATAGTGCGCAACTTATTTCTCTGGTTCATCCACTCAAGACATAAACATTGCACGCTTTGGTTGTGTGACCTCTCTTTTCTCGGCGCTCGCTTAAACAAACATATAGACCAAAGAGGTGTAGTTGCAAAATGTTGCTATAAATAAAAAGGTGAAGACGGAAGAGAAACAGAGTGGGGGGCAATGTGAGAGTGCAGGGACAGGCAGATCTTTCATAATGTTACTGCTCTGGCTTATTTTAGTCTTGTGTGTTAACACATATCTGCTGGCACCAGAGTACAATCTCTTCATGAGGACACTGTTTACCTCTTCTGCTATCAGAAAAATCACCGTATTTCTAGCTATCATAAGACACTGTTTGTTTACTGTAGATGACTGTGCATATGAAGGTAAACAAAAATGTGTTTTTTTGTCTTCTTTCTAATTTAAAGGGGACCTATTATGCAAAAATCACTTTTATAAGCTATTTGAACACAGTTGTGTGGCCGCAGTGTGTGAAAACAACAAGCCTATAATGTTAAAAATCCACCAACTCATTATTTAATAAAACCAATAAATCATAAACAGTCTCTCCAAACGAGTTGTTTCAGATTCTTCCTCTGTTCACGTCACTGAGGGGAAAAAGTCCCGCCCATTTGTGACGCTCTCTGCCCTATTAGCATAAACACAGCCCTGAGTGAGAAGCTGCGGTCCGCCATTACTGGAGTTATATACACTGTCAGAGCCAAAGAGGCTTTACAAGTGTTGTGTTTTGGGATGCACTAATGAACACAGGAGTCGCCATAATCTCCCCTCATCTGAGCAGAGGACACTGTGGTTAAATTTCATTTTCGAAGGAAATATCCCGGAAAAAATCGGTAACGTCCCCTAAATGTTTAGGAATTAATACCAACGCTTCGTGCGCGAACGTCAGCTCCAGACGAAGTAAGTATCATGCGTTTGTTTTCCAAATTGCCTTTCTGAAAGAGCTTCTTGTCCCTCTGTAAGGCTAATTGCTAAAGCTATCATTGTCTCTTGTGTGTTTTCACTGATGCTGCCTTCAAGTGCTGCCAGAATGATCGTGAATAGGAATGTGGTAGTTAAAAGTTGCGTATGAAAGCAATGCGAGTCGATCGCTTGAAGCTGTCCAGCTCATAATCAGAAGTGGGACTTATAAAGTTTGTGATAGCATGAGACCAGTTATGTTGTTATTTTTATCCCGCAGTGCTCCCCGTCTGTGTAATTCATAAACGCGAATTTATTATGCACAGTATAATCAGATGACTGACTTTGAAACCGAGTAGTTTTCTGTAAAGAGAACAGGCTTGTATTAGTAGTGGAATGTTTATTTGCAAAGGCTAGCACCGTTAATGTGGAGCTTGAGCTCTTGAAGCTCAGCCCTCTTCTCCGGGAGCAACAGCTCACTTCTATTTAAAGCAACATACACAAAACAGCGCGTTTTGACTCATAACCTAAAAGTGGCAATTTTAACAAGCTGTAAAAATTTATCTGTGGGGTATATTGAGCTAAAACTTCACATATACGCTCTGGGGACATCAGAGACTTATTTTACGTCTTGTAAAAAGGGGCATAAGAGGTCCCCTTTAACTGGAATGCTATTTCAGTAAATCAATCTGAAATCTAAAATTATATACTTAACAATGTTTAGAAATATAGTTCTTGTAATTTATTTAAATGACTAAAAAAACACAGCCTAAATTTGCACAGGAATTCATAGTCTGCACATTCCAAGGTGTTTAATTTACACATGTATTGTGTTTATTTCTTTAAAGACAAGTTTTAATTCACACCTCAAATCTGTCTTAGTCACAGCCTTGGTCATTAACATATATGAACTGCTTGTTTCCCCTTCTGCAAGGGATCCCAAACCATTCTAATTAATATTTAATATATTAAATATTTAAAATATTTTTAGATATATTTTTTTAGATAGATTTTATTTACTTTTTATTTACTTAACCAGTGCAGCCTCTTTGGACCACAGGACGGCCCTGAATATGGCATCAGAATTTTTAATTAAAACTTATTTGAATTCTACATCATTTGAGTCATCATAATATTTATGGTTTTATCATTTTTATTTACTTTTGTGATTTTTCAGTGTGTTTCTACCTGATGTATTAGTTCAGTATCAGTTCAGTTCTTGTTTCCTCAGCTTCATGGATTCAGTCCTCTAAAAACAGACAACATGTGGCAATGGGCATAAGTTATATTCATAAATTATACAGAGATAATTCTATGTGTGTCTTCAGCAAAAAGCAAAAGTGGTAGCATTACTTAAAAAGTACTGTGATCCATCTCATAATTCATTATCAAGTTGTGCTTTTATACATTTAAGTATGCCTTTTGGATTTATGTAATACAGTAAGCCTCGTAATATGAATAATAAATGAATGCTGTGGAAACAATTATGCTTTTGGAGAGTTTTGTGAGGTCATGTGGAAAAGTGAGCACTTTCCTTACACTGAAATGTGTCTTATTTAATGCTAATGTAAAGATGAAATCAATCCCATTACACCTCCTCACTGTTCTCTTCTGATCACATAGGTGTCACTTAAAGCATATTGACTACTCTAAATTAATTTCAACTTCCATCAAACCCACACTCTCACTCTCTATCGCCATCCGAGCAAATTGTAACATAAATCTCTGACTAAATAATGAATAGACATGTCAGCCAATGCTTTCATGCCCTAGCCCTATCTGCATCTGTATCTCTATCTTCAGCATAATCCCCTATCTCTGTCCACAGAACTGTATCTAATGGTCCACCCTGATACCTTGCAGAGACATACAGGAGTGGTCATAAATCTATTCAGGCTTATTTACAGCCTCTGCTGTAGTCAGCGCTTTGAAAGGAACAAATCCTCGGAGTTGCCTTTGCCATCTGTAGAGCTCTCTAGCCAGTGCCATTCTGCTGGCCTCCTCGATAGTGAGAGATGTGACAGAGTTGGACACAGTGTTGACACTAGTTGTGCATTCTGGTTTAAATGGCTTGTATTGTGGTCATTTTTGACACCCTTGCTTTAGATACGACACAGGCGAATGACACAGAGTTATTGTTATAGGGAGAGTTATATCTATGTTAGGCCAGATCCCGCAGGTGATTAACTGTTATTTTTCCCAGAACGACAAAAGTTAGAGCTCAGGTTTGTATCATAGAAAATGCAGTGATGTGACTAGAGGAATGAGGCTCTCTCTCAGTGAAATCAAACCTTGTTTGAAATCAGTGATCATTAATTAGCTGTTTCCTCAGGCGAGCATCCAACCAACAGACAATGCTCTGTTTTTGGAGTATTGTCACCAAATACCGCCAGGAATTTAAGGAAAACTCCTTCCACAGACAATCAGCCTTTCATTGACAGTTCTCTTGTCTGAAATGTGACATTTGACCTAATAAATTATAATTATGTAATTAGTGCTGTCTACATTTCATGCGACATACTGAACCGGCCCTTTGTATTAGGATACACATCTTCATTTCATGATCAGATCAAAGTGAATTTTAACGGCATATTTTATTTCATTACTGTGATTGTTCTGCTCTGTATTGTTCCATTATTATGCCTAGATGTGTGTCACATTACTTAAATAGCTATGTGGAGCTTTACAACTTGGAAATGTGGAATTTACTCTGTTTTTGGTCATTTGGACTAAAGATGTACAGTGGTTCTCAACCAGGGGCTTAGGGCCCACAAGGTGCCCCCAAACCTCAGAGGGGGCCTCATTAAATGAGGGAATTTGAATTGCAAAAGTGTAATTTTTATACCCGGGAAATCATGAGAAAACACACACACACACACACACACAAACGTATATGTATATGTAAAATCACAAAAGACTAGAGAAGCCATGAAAATGTAAACACCAGAATTATTTATAATTAATTTATAAAATACATTTTTAATTACAATTATTTTAGTTAATTCTTTTAATATACTGCCTCCTCTAAATGAAATTTGTGTTAAATGCTTTGTTATTACAGCACAAGTACACTGTAAAAAAAAAAAGTTGACTTAAAATTTTAAGGCAACCAGCTTCAGCAGATTTTTGAGTTTTCTCAACTTGTTGTTTTAAGTTTATACAACAAAAAGTTGAGAATCTCCTACAAAAATTAGTTGAGAGAATTCAAAAATCTGCTGAAGCTGGTTGCCTTAAAATTTAAGTTGGCTCAGCTTTTCTTTTTTTTTTTTTTTTTTTTACAGTGTACCAGATATATCTTTCAGGGCCCCCTGAATATCATTTTTCACAGTGGGTTGGCCTATGAGTCAAAAATGTTGAGAACCACTGATTTACAGGTAGAGGTCAAATTAGTTAATGTCGGATCATCTTTTTATAACTCAAAGGGATGTCTTAAAGTGATAGACCTATGTCACCCACCAAAAAAAAATGTCATCAGGACACAAAAACACAGCAAAAGTATAATAACTGTAGCTCAAATGACTTATGCAATATATTCCAAGGCTTTTAAAGTTACGCAATCGCATTGGATTAAAAAAAAAAAAATCTTGACATAAATAAATCAGGTGATTCATTTCACAAAGCACCCGTCTGAATGATTTGCTCACAAATTAGTCATCCTTCTATTTTGTGTTTCACAGCAGTCATAGGGTTTGGATTGACAGAAGTGTAAACAATGATAAGACAATTTTCATTTTTAGGTGAACTAGGCTATCCCTTCAATGAGTGATCTTTTTTTTTAGCCTTTTAATCTTTTTCTTAACCTATGTTAGTACAACATACACAAAGATGAACCCCTTGACACTTTTTAAGCATAGGCTATAATTTTACCTCATTTTATAATGCAGTATGACTCTTTGTCAACCGCTCCGTGACATGTAACATGGAGAAAGAGTCCAGAAATTTTCCACCAAAATAGGTGGTTAGGGCGTGCGTGTTAAGTACATCTTAAAAAGCCATTTCAGACAATAACGGGTAGCAGTGTGTGTTCAGACGCCCTCTTCTTGCACAATTTGACGCTACAGGAAGAAGCGAGCCTGGGCTGTCTGTCCTGCTGTTTTCAAGCTTAGCCAATCCTCTATGTGCGAGGGGCTTCAGCATCATGATATTTAACACACCCACCCTGAACATCCGACAGAGGTATTTCCTCAAGCGCCTGTCAACGGGCAAGCATCACCTTCACATGAGCTGGATGTTCAGCAAGAAACGCTGAAACTTTCTCCAAAGATCACATTTGTCGACGGAAGGAGGGTGCGATGCCACACTTTCTCGAAACCTGCCAGGGCTGCCATGCGTCTGATCGCTTTCAACGACTGAACAGCCTCGATTTGTATCGGATAAGAAGAGCGAATGAACTTGTGCAGCTGTGAAAGCGATCTCGTGCGTTGTATGAATAGCGACAGATGTTTTCTCCGTACACTGAGATGGACCGCGGCATCGCGAACACGCACTTTTGTGGATCATTTATCTGACGTGGCTTGACTTAATTATATCTCGCAAATCTCTGCAGCTATTAAATGTTAAAATAGACTATGAGTGATTGTGTCGGAGATTGTTCTCGCGTCTGACTGCACGGGAGGAATTTAATCGCGAGCGCACGTAAATAACTGGATTATTGTTTCGCATGGATGTGGATGAGCGCTTTGCTTAAATAAATCCTCCTTTCTGCCCTGAAACTGGCAAATGAAAACGAAAACGTTCCATGTGTTCTTCTCATAAAATTGGGAGCCCGTGTTTTATCTACTGTTGGCGATGTAGTGCGCTTGCTCACTTTTATCCCTGCCGTTCCAAACAAGTCTTTTCCCGAACAGGAGACCCTGAAGATGATCCTCTTCAGAAAATTCCGCGTCTTGATTCTGATGGTGTTTCTTATAGCCTGCTCGATGCACATTATGATAGACTTGTTACCGAAGCTGGAGAGACGGAGCAGTAGCGCGTGCTCGTGCTCACACACACCCAGCGAAGAGCCGCAGAACTGGGCTAAGCATCGAGCCAAGCCGGGATCAGAGTCCGGCTGGCCTAATAAACACACGCTCAGAATACTTCAAGACTTCAGCAACGAGCCGAACTCAAACCTGTCCTCTCACTCGCTGGAAAAGATCACCGCTGGGGAGAGATCCGAGGCTTTGAAAAGGTTTGAGCAGTTGACAGGTGCCGAGAAGAGGCACGCGGCACGGGACTCTACCGTGAAGAACGCAGCTGTCAAGGGTTCGAGGCTCTCTGCGCTATTTGAGCATCATTTATACACCAGGCCTTTGCCTCCTTTAACTGACGAAGACACTTTATTCAACGTCAACACTGATATAAGATTTGACCCTAAAGCTGCAGAGAACCCAGAGTGGTAGGTTGAGAATCTCAGGGGTTTTTTTTCTTTCTCTCAAACATTAAGTACCTGCAAGACTCCTAAATGCCTACATTTGAGATGTTTTCCCCAAGTAATATTGATTTCCTAATGATGACGATGATCATGATGAACAAAACTAATAAAGTAAAATAAAAGTTTAATAATATTAATTATAATATTTGTTATTATTATTAATAATATATTATGAATTATTATTTTATTATTATCATGCATTTGTTCTTGACAATGTAAATAAAAACACCTCATGGGGTTCAGAACAACATATGAGTCATCTCTGTAATGGCTTATATGCTTTGGGGACATGTTGTCTTTCCGTAGGAATGGAGAAGGTAAAGATGGGGATTATGCTCCTACGGGCGAGATGTCCTCAGTTTCCTACCCAAATTGGCTCCGCTTCCACATTGGGATAAACCGGTATGAGCTTTACTCCAGGCACAACCCGGTCATAGATGCAATGCTGAAAGATCTGGTGTCGCAGAGAATTACCAGTGTTGGTAAGACAATATTTAATATTACACAATAGAGTTAAATGTTAAACGGGAAGGTGATTTTAGGATTGCATACAGTATATGATGCCTGATTTGAGTGCAGCATCATCTTTTAGTGCTGCTCTTCCTAACAGATTTAAATAGATTCGTTGAATAAAGTTTCTCCGAGATAATGGCTAGACTCTTCCTGCACTCTGGCTGCGGATGCATCAATAAAATTGGACTGAGATTCACTGGTAGTGGATTCCAGCAGGGTAAATGAATGAGAAGAGCGTGCAATTTAGACTTAATCAAACGCCATGCTGTGGAAAAGTATCTCCTGCCAAGCATGCATATTGTCAAGCAGACTTGTGCTTGATGGGCTGCATTTATGTGAAGCCCCTAGGTCAATATCTCAACTTATTACATGCCTCTCCTGAATACTTGATTCTGATTGGACCATCGCTGTAATCTGTGGCCAGAATATTTTTGTATAATGACCACTGAATATTTGACCAGTGTGGCCACCAATCTCTCTCACATCAACCCTGAGCTCTGTGTCTTTTCAAATAATAAAGTAATTCCTCAAATCAATATTTATTGTTCTTTTATTTATTTATTTACTAGTAAGTGAGATGATGTACAGAAACCCAGTCATTATCACAAAATAAACCTATTCAGCATGATCCAAGACCCCTCCGGTTCACGTCGGGGTCTGGGTTTATTTTGATTTTATGTTGACCAGCTGACTGTACATTTATTCCTTAATATACTGTTTAGGGTTTCTAAGAACTCTAGAAGAAAGTTGCATGTTAATCTGCGGTGATAGCAATCTTTAAAAAAACTGGTATGGAACAGCAAGCCTCTTAAGTGACTCGAGGCGGTGTCTCCTTGTTTTCCTTCATCTGTTTGTGATTGCCTGCAAATTCATTGCAACACGCTTTTTAAAAAAATGTCTTATCAGCTTCCCTGCAAGGACAGTGTTGATGTCCAAAATACACTTCTTGTCTTTTGTTTTTTCAACCGTTTATAATCAAATGCAAGACTAGAACCATCTGCAATGATAGGAAAAAGAATTTTCTAAATTGAATTTTCACATTGTTATTGCTACTTGCATAATGAGTCTTATCTTAAATGGTTCACTGTAAAAAAATTTCCTGATAGGAAAGTTCAGCGTCACTCTTTTTCTCTCTGTAGCAATGAAATCTGGAGGCACGCAGCTGAAGCTCATCATGACATTCCAGAACTATGGCCAGGCGCTCTTCAAGCCCATGAAGTAAGTGATACAGTAATAGGAAAATGTTGATGCAATGGTTAAAAATTTATGATTGTGTAAACATCTATAATCTCGGTATCGGTGATTTTTATATCTTTATTGGTTACTGCTGCTATCTTCCAGGTTTAGAATTCGTCTGATTGTCTTATGTGAATTTCTCCTGTTCTATATAGTTGTCTATACCCTGTTATTAAATCTTCTGACGGACACCATTGTGTGGTGCTTTTAGCTCAGCTGCTCAATTCTATTTGGTTACGTCTGTTATTATAATCGTGTGATAATATGCTCGGATCAGAGCTATTGAAAAAGGATTTATAGTCGTCGGCGTAGTGATCCACAATGGACGGATCATATCCCATTTGAAATGTAGGTTACAAAGGGAGGGAGGTTGTTTTTATGGATTTGACAACCCCTCAGCGCAAATAATAGTTGCCTCCCTGTAATTTTCCAGATCTATAAATGGCAGCAAGTAAATCTTTGGTGTCATTGTCAGATTCAGAGCAGCAGCCCCTCCATCTGCACGCGCCTTAACTATCGGTTTCACAGACACTGCTTATGCTTTCTCTGGCAGATTAGTATTTAATGTCTTAGTGGTCTCATTGCTGTCATTGAGATTCACTCTGTTTCCTCAATGGTTTTTCATAGCACCGGTTAAAGAGTAATGTATACAGGATGTGGGCCTTGGTGACTGAATCATTACTAATGTGCCGGTCGACCGTATGTCCTGCCAGCTGAGTGCCTTTATTGGCCATGAAGCTGGTGTTCAGACTGCAGACATCCTGTATTCATAAAGACACGGTTTAGCATTGATAGACTCTATTATGAGATGCTTTTCCGTGTGTGAGCATGAAATCGAAGAGTTGATCAATACTCTTGAATTTTATATAGATGAATGTATGTTGTTTTTGTGTATTCTAATAATGTTTTCAGAATTATGGAAGCCAGTGTATGAGGTGCATGAACGTGTCCCAGAGGTTCAGAGAAGTTCTTGGTTTGTTCTTGGGGAGTATTTAAGGAGAGATGAGAACAATGGGTCTTTGGTGACAAGAAGCTGATAAATGTTATTAGAGAGAGGAGGTCTGAGCCCAGCCTGTTCCTGCTATAATTAGCACAGACCAACAAAGACACACTCATTTCTTCCAGCCACAAGCTAAACACTTCACCCCCGTCTCACTTTTGAGATCATCTTTTCTCTTGTGTTCTCCTTTTTCACCGATAGTTTGAAACCCAGGACTTACTCGACCTTCTTTGAGGACAAGCTCTCATATGTTTGCCAGCTAGCGCATTGCTAACATAATCAAAGTCACAATGAAACTTCAAACGTCTTTACTTATCTCTGCCTTTGCTTGTAATTACATTTTGTAAATATTGTTTTCACAAACTGATTTGTCTACGTGCTTTCCATGCCTTCTCTGAGGAGTCAGGCAAGGACGTGTTCTTGCGACATGTGTGGTTTAGCAGAACAAGTTTCTTTCGTTTGATTCATGCCTGCATGCTCAAATATGCCCCACGCTCAGACCTCCCTTTATTACTGTACAGCCTGAGGAAATTGCCTAATCAGCTTTAATTCTCTTAATCATATTAGCCGAGAAATAAAAGGCAATTCTATCGTCATTCACTTACCTTCAAGTCGTTCCAAGCCTGTATGGTTTTCTTTCATCCATTGAGCACAAAAGATGTTTTCCATGTAATGAAAGTAAAAGGTGGCCAGGGCTGTCAAACTCCAAAAATAAGAGAAAAACACCATAAAATGGTGAAGGGGGAAGGTGAAAAATGAGAGGTCATACGGTGCTTTTTTTTAATCGTGGTCTTCACAGCCCATAGTTACCATTTGCTTTTGTTGTATGGAAAAGAGCAGCCTCAAAACCATGCCTAACTACCATCTTTATTTTTGATCTATAGAATAAAAAAGAAAACCAGACAGGTATGGAACAACATTAAATGTTTCCTTCACCTTTTCATTTGTAGCGTGTGTTTTTGGCAGAGGAACAGTGGGCTCCTGAAAACTAGCTAGATTGTTAGATTATTCACTATGAACATTAGGTAGAATAGAAGCACTTTGATTGCTCTCAGGTAATTTGGTCTGGAATTCGTATGTGGTTTGTCAGCTTAAGCATCTGCTTACGCAGAATTACTTAGACTATTTAACAGAATTAATGAAACTCTGTGATGAATGGGTGCGGGAGTGGATTAGTGGGTGGACAGATCAGAGGGGATGATAGGTTTTTACGAACTTCCACAGTAGGGCTCCTCAAGGTTTAATAAAGAAAAGATACAAGAACACAGCGTAGGAGAGGCGAGCTCTTCTAAATGCATCATTGCTCAAGCACTATTTAAAGATAAAGGAGATTTCAATAGCAAACAGACGTGTCTTAAAGGCTGCTCTCTGAGGCATGAAATGCTCCAAAATGGATCTTCCTCTGTCCTGAGACATAGAGGCAAAGGGACAACAACACAATTGTTCTCATCTGCTTGTGTTGTGTGACATCTCCTTGTAAATATCACATGATGAGTGTGCATCTAACACAGACTTTGAGCAGTGGTTCTTAGCTGCTTTTGCTTTAGGACCCAGATTTTTTCATTCTGAAATCAAGTGTTAATTCAAGTACCAAAATTGATTCTTGTAAAAACGATAGCAGAAATATCCTTAAAATCAAATATTAAAATGTATTAATATTACTATGCCCTGTTGTAAAAAACAGCAGATGCTGGTTAGGTATGTTTTGAAGCATGGCTGCTGGTTTAAGCTGGTCCTTAGCTAGTCATAAGCTGGTTTAAGCTGCTCCTTAGCTGGTCATATGCTGGTCCTAAGCAACTAGCTCCTGCTCAGGACCAGCTTAGGACCAGTTTAGGACCAGCACATGACCAGCTAAGGACCAACTTAAACCAGCAGCCATGCTTCAAAACATACCTAACCAGCATATGCTGTTTTTTTCAACAGGGTGAGCTGCATAGGTCCAACATTATGCAGAATTATTCTGATTTATAGGTATAATTTTTGATTGTCTCCCTGTTTTGACACAGAAAAAGTGAACAATTAGCATAGTTTAGAACTTTTTTTACTTAGTGTAGTTATGTTCTTGGCTTTTGGGATCTATTTGGTATATTTATTTTGTTGTGGTTAAGTGCATTTTATTATATTTTGTTTTTTCCTATTGTCCACACCCACCAGCTGAGAACTACTGGAAGAACATCTCACACGGCTGTATGACTTTGAGTTTCGGAAAGACTGAATGAAATGAATCAAATAAATGAGTGTTTGCCTGTTATCTCTCACTCATGAAACCTCCATTAGTTTTGATCCACCATGTAGCTGACTGCATCCCCGCTTCCTCAGAAACACTGACATGCCTCATCCATAATTAGCTCCTCCCTGGTCACACTAGACGGGATTTTTGGACAAACATGCTGTCATTGATTAAACTAATCTGATGAGTCATTCCGATGCTGCTCGCTTAGCTGTTTGACAGATGAGAGATGCTAATGTAAAATTTATACTAGAGGTAAGAATTTCACCACAGACGGTATAAGGAGGAAGAGATGGACCACTCATGAAAAAATGAAATCTCACTGCTAAATGGAAGTCCCATCCCTCAGTTACAAGAGCCATCTTTTTTGATAGTTGTTTACTCTAGAGCATTTGTGTGTTTAATAGCTGAAGAAGTTATGTTTTAATACAATATACTAAGGTTTTATGTTTAATATAGTTAATATACAGTATATATATATATATATATATATATATATAGTCTAATATAATTATTTGTGACTGACAGTTACTTAATTTAGCTAATTAAAGGATTTTAATGCATATGAAATTCAGTGCAAATGCGAATTCAATAATACATTACATGAATCACATAAATTCAAAATGAAGAAAGTTGCATTGTTTACATCACTGGATATTTCTTTCTTTGTCTATCTTTTAACATTTCTTCATGTCACCATTAAAACTGTAGAATCACACTAGAATTCACATTTGGCTTCTGTGCACAGTAAAGCCTGCCTTTTTATTTTTGATTTCTCAATCATTTTGACATTGATGAGCACTGTTAGACCACTGAAGCATACAAAAAAATTAACTTTCAAAACTTTTTATCGCCCTAACAACAAAGTGGTGCATAATGAAGTCATATGTTATTGGAAATTGATCTTGACAAACACTTTTTGGAGACTTCATTCTTTTATATTTCAAGTAGACAGCTGTAGATAGAATACATGTATTATATGAAAAATAGTTATGAAAGGATGATACCGAGATGGCTGCCAACTTGTCTTAAAGGGAATTTGATTCCACACAGGAGTAAAAATGATAAAAAAGGCCGGTGGGTATCTGAAGTAAACATCAGTCTAAAAGCTTTTATTTCACAATGCCTTGCTGGAATAAAGCCAAAAAGTATAAAAAATGCTCCTAGCCACCTACCTGAGAAGTCTTATGTTGTGCAAACTTTGGAAACTTTTTAAAGTGTTTGCTATAACATTAACTAGGGCTGGACCGGCACTGAAAATAGCCTAAGCCCAATGCTGGCCCATCACAACCCAAAGCAAATAATCCCACACTAAATGTATCACTTATGCATATAATACAAACTACTGTCTGCTGTACTTTCTAGTTTGTATTGATTTTGTACTGTGTGTGAAATGTTTACATTGAAAAGGCAGCGCAATTAAATTACACAACAAATGAAAAAATCCATAAAGCTGAAGTGTGTAATTTTTTTATGTTCAAAAACGTTCTATCACAGATTTATATAAATAAATAAATTATAGGCTTAACACTTGTGTCCAGTAGCGGACTGGACGAAGTGACTCAACCTGTCCATCTGAAAAAGCCCTGGTGCCATTAACATGTCTTTATGCATTTTGTTTATGCCGTTTAGTAGCCACAGGATCTTGCTGAAAGCATTATTCTTGTGGTTTATACTGATAGATTCACAGTCACAGAAGCATGTGCTTCAGGGGTGTCTGTCATAATTTATTACTGTCTGAATGCTCTGAGGTTTTGTGTATCCACAAGGTTAATGATATCTACCCTCACAGTAAAGTTTCCACAGATCTGTTCCTATCCAAGATATGACTCTCATGACAAAGTCTTCCAGAGTACAGAGAAGAGCTCACTTTCATTTATAATGCTTCTGCTTAGTTCTTGCCCTGTCTTTGTCAAGGCCTTTGGCAAGACTCGTAAAAAAGGAATCATATCAGCTTAATGCACCATGAAATTCCAAAACTGCTTGTAGCTTTAAATCATTTATTTTATTAGTTTTTAGTTGTGTTTATGGTGTTAATGTACTAGAGAGAGGTAATCAATTTGAACATTATTGATATTTTATGATATTTTCTACTGAATTGATAATTGACTCGTCAATATTGAGACCACAGATAAATGGCATCATTTAGTGGATCTCTAAAGATTTGCACAAAACAATGCCACTGTGTTTAAAAGGATGTCTTCACGTGTGAAGTAACTTATTTACTTACAGCAATTTATTGTAAAGTGAGAAACATTTAACATTTTAAACTTAGCATTAAAATAAATATAATGGCATAAATTGTTCTTGTTTTGCAGTCTAAGTTGCAGTCTTTTTTTTTGGTCACGCTTTATATTAGGTGGCCTTAACTACTATGTACTTGCATCAAAAAATAAGTGGAATGTACTTATTGTGTTCATTCTGTATTGCAAAACACTTTTGCTGCTATTGAGGTGGGATACGGGTAAGGTTAGGGGCAGGTTTGGTGGTAAAATTTTTAAAAAATATTAGTACAATGTAAAAACATGTATGTACACAATAAGTGCATTGTACCGAATGATTAATTTAAATGTAAGTACACAGTAGTTAAGGCCACCTAATATAAAGTGGGACCTTTTATTTGGAATTATGTCTAATGGCTGCATAGGAAAACAGTATCAACACTCCCTCGCTATTGCATGTGAGTGTTTTATCAACATGATCAAAACTAAAACGGCTATTTCCAGACAAATCATTATGAAATCATTTACGGTTTGTCATGCAGCTGCAGTCAGATCTAGTACCGCTTCATCTTTCAACAAATGTTTCTTTGTGAATTCTCCATGACACTGTCCCTCGTTTACAAAACAAAATGCTGAGATCTATCCTCTGACACGATCCGGGATGCTATTAAAAATAAACTATCCACTTGTTCCTTATGATCCTTCTGATATCTGTACAAAGATGTGAATGAGCTATTTAAACCAAGCGCATCAAAGCGAACGTTCTTTCACTCTATTTGTCTGATTGACAGACTCAAGCGTGTGGACTGTGTCAGAAAGCGAATGCGCATCTCTGTACTGGATCCAGTGTAGACAAGATAGCAGCAGTGATTGTAATTTCTATTTGCTTTTGACGTGATGTGACACTTGCATTCAGCGTAATCAAGTGTCAGCCGTTAAAGGGATAGTTCACCCAAAAATGAAAATTCTGTAATTAATTACTCACCTTCATGTCGTTCCAAACCTGTAAGACCTTCGTTCATCTTCAGAACACAAATTGCATACGTAATAAAAATACATACGTAAACAACATATGCAACGTATGTACGTGGATACGTTGTTAAGTTCAGATCAAAGTGTAAACAACATAAACAGCGTATCCGTGTACGGTGCTGCTGACACAGAACAGCATACGTTGTTTACGTTGTTTACATATGTGATACTCTCCAAAATGGCGCTATAGGGTGACGCGGAGGACACGAATTGTTGAATAAAGTCGTTATTTTTGTTTATTTTGCACACAAAAAGTACTCTCGTAGCTTTGTAAAATTACGGTTGAACCACTTGGATTATTTTAACGATCTCCTTTCTACGTTTCGGAGCCTTGATCGTGTTAGGATCCTTGCTGTCTATGGGAGGGTCAGAGAGCTCTCGGAATTCATCAAAAATATCTTAATTTGTGTTCTGAAGATGAATGAAGGTCTTACGAGTTTGGAACAACTTGAGGGTGAGTAATTACTGACAGAATTTTCATTTTTGGGTGAACTATCCCTTTATGTTACTGAACGCCAGTGGGCGGGGACCTTGCACCTTGCACCTCAGATCCAGAACGAGCCATTTTTGGAGCTTGATTAAATAAATGCTTTGTTTATAACGAGGAGGACATTTTAGCTATGAAACTTGCAGGATGTTTTAATGGTACAAAGAACACTTATATGCCAAAAGATCAAGGCAAATTTGATGTCTCATGTCATGACCCCTTTAAGACATATGATGGGGGGCATAAAAATGTACCGCACAGTAGGAATGACCCAGTGATGCTATTCTCTTTGCTCTTGATCTTTCACTATGAAAGTCTATGGAGAGGAGCAGAGAGCTCCCAATGCAGAGGCTTAAGAGGTACAATGCACTGTGCTTTTCCTGGATATAGTGAAGCGCTTATCATCACACAAACAAGTATCTGCGGTAATCCTAAAAGAGGCAGAAGGAGAAATAAAAAAGAATGTGAAAGAATAAGCGAGAGAGACAGAGTAAGAGGGAGGGAGTCCGCCTGCTAACACAGATTATTTGTGGGCATTTGAATCCAAGGCCAGTTACATCATTTATTTTGTCTACCCAGCCTCACTGTTACTCCAACACAAGTGAGAAGAAAGTAAAGAGGAAAGTCAAGGCCATTCAGCCGAGCGGTCCACATCCTCCACACATCAGCTCTATCTGAAAGCTATCCCACAGTTGCAAAGAGAAAACGGAGTGGCGCTCATTCAAAGCTAAGCTGTAGAACAGATGTCCTCAAAGCTTCGGTTGAGTTCATAAGCTGCAGCACACTGCAACGAACTACGCAGCTTCACAGAGTTAGTATTGTATCTTGGTTGTCCCCCAGTTGTGTGCATTCTGTTGTCCCCCAATTATCTCTTAAATTCAATGTTATGTTTCACATACTCCAGGACATTCAGGGCCAATTAGAGAGTTTGTCCTACTGAGAAGAGATAAAATCATGCATGTAACGCCTGTGCTGTTATAATTAAGAGTGACAATCAAGAATTTTAACAACTGTGAACACAGTATTTTACCTTGTGCCTCATTATCAGCTAATTATTCCCCGAGGTGCTCAACTGACAGTAACTACAGGTTATAAAATAGATCTGCTTGTGCTGTTGTGCTCTTGGTGGCTGCTTATATGCTCCTCTGCTTTTAAAACTATACCAACAGACAGACACTAAATAACAGAGATTAACTGATAGAAAAACAATTAACAAGAAATTGTTAATTATAATAATAAATTTCAAAATCTTTAGACCAAAACAACAAAATAAATAACATGCATTACAAACAGTATTTATATGTTACTTTTTAAATTAAAACATTTGTTAAAAGATGAAGTGCACTAGGTCTGACTGCAGCTGCATCACAAACCATGAGTAAATGATTTCATGATGCTTTGTCTGGAAATGTTGTCAAAACACTCACATGCAATACCGAGGGGGCGTTGATACTGTTTCCTATACAGTGACGTTAGCCAATTATAACAGTGGCCGATTACTGACAAGCCTTAAGTGACCCACACCTTAAAACATGTTGTTTTAGAGAGAGGGTCAGAATGAGGGTTGAAAATAATTTTTCCACATTTTTTTTTTTTTTTTTTTTTGTGCAAAAAAACTTTATTAACATTATAAGTAAACCTCAAGGAACATATTAAAATAATTTAAAAATCCAGGTCTTGGTCCCTTAAATATATTGGAACTCAGTTTTTAATTACTGAATTCATATTAGTTTGTTTTCTTTTATCACGGTATCATGGTTAAGTGAACATGGGCTGAATATTTATTCATTTCACCACTTTGCTTTGCTTTGCTTTGTCCCCAGGTACACTCACTTCTGACATGAAAATTTTACAGTTTATTAAGAAATATTTATTAAAAAATCAAAAGTTGAGAAAACTTAAAAGTTTAAGGCAACTATAGCTTCAGGAGATTTTTGAGTTTTCTCAACTTCTTGTATTCAGTTTATACAACAAAAATCTGAGAAAACTCAAAAATCTCCTGAAGCTGGTTGTTTTAAACTTTTAACCCTTTCACTGGTGAGTTTAAAATATTCTAGCAGTCCCCCCAGAGTGAGTTTTTTTAAGGCGACCATTATTTTAGAACGTTTCCTCTTAATGTTTCCATGGCGACACGTCATGATTGTCACGTGACACACCGCAGCCACAATAACACTGTATGACAGATGGATCGCTTTTATTTTGTTTTTCCTTTTTTATTTAATATATTCACAAACTTACTTACCATGTCATGGACAATCTGATAATCCGATTCACAAATCTGTGTAAATGAGTGTGTTTTGTCGTTTAAACACCTTTATAAATGATCTTGATCGCGATCTGTAATGTGAGATGGGCCGACCATACTCCCAGGGGCACGTAAATAAAAATCCCATATGTGGGACCGTACCGCTCAAAAGGTTAAGTTTTCTCAAATTTTGTTTTTTTACAGTGAACAAGAAATATTCTATCTAGAGTATCATTCTAAAATAAGAAATATCTTATAAGACTTTTAATGTTTTTGAAAGATGTCTCTTAACCTCACCAAGGCTTACTTGTTTGATCAAAAATGCAGTAAAAATAGTAATATTATAAAATACTATTACTATTACAATTAAAATAACTGTTTTCTTTAAACAGTTTTTTTTTTTCAAATGTTATTTATTCCTGTGCTGGCAAAGCTGAATTTTCAGTGTTCAGTCTTTAGTGTCATATGATCCTTCTGAAATTATTCCAATATGCTGATTTTTTTCAGGATTTTTGATGAATAAAAAGTTAAAAAGATCTGAATTTTTTTGAAATAGAACATTTTTGTAACAGTGTAGAAGTTTTTACTGTCATTTAATCATATGCCAGGAAGAGACATCATTTCCAATGGGGAAAACAACAGCACAAACATCAGTATTAGCTATTGTTTTTAAAAATAGTAATGTTCTGTTGGTTTCTCGTTCAGTCTTTTTGATTAAATAATGCATTAAAATTTTTTTTTTTTTAAAATATGCCAAAATGAACTTGGCATGACACTGTCATCTAAGCTAAGCCTCAATCCCTGACTGAGCAATGGCTAACTTTAGCTCTTTATTTCTATCCTGCTAGGTCCCATCCTGTTAATTTGATCGCCAACTCATAATGAATAATGTGTAAGTGGCTGAGCTTTACCAGAGCATACTCTTTAAATGTCTGCTATACTTTTTTTATAGAAATACTTCCTTAAATTACAACTCAAATATATTGAATTCTAGAAGTCAAAAAGTTCAAACATTACTGCATAACAGGAATGACCTAACAATGGATTAACATCTGTTAAAACTGAAGGAGTAACATTTGTCTGCGTTTTAACCCAAGGCGTAGTTCTAATGGGCTGTTAGACTGGGAGATGTAGGCTAATGACTGAACAGCACTAGAGCAAAACAGCTTGCAGGAACCCATTGATCTGTTTACTCAGGATTGCAGAAATAGGCAATAGACCTGAGAAAACATGTGACCCCATTTGTACAGCATATGCAAATATGAGCTTTGGAATCTAATTTTTGGTTGATGCACGTGGTTTTGTGTCTAATCTCAAATCATGCAAAACAGTGTGCAGCCATATATTTGAGCATTAGAATAATGCTGTTGCTCAGTTCAAGGATCCCGAGGAAATGGCTTTGTCATGCAGAGGAGTTATTCACATTTAGACACACCTTCACATTGGCCAACACCCAAAAAGCTCTCATTGAGAAACTGTCTCAAAGTTCTCCATAATCCCTGTCTCCACAAACACAGTCCCTTCTAAAAAGCAGCCTAAACAACCCACATTATATAAGCCTAATGAATCATACCCAGAGTAAGATGTATGAAGTTCTTTATTGGGTCAGAAAGTCAGTGAAAACACACACCGCAAGCTTATATCACGGACAAACACTTTTCTGTATGCATGCACATATATAGAGAGAGGGAGATGCAGGATATTGCTCTATTGTCTACCCTTCCTCTATAATCTATATAGCCTGTAATCTACTCGCTCTTCAGAAAGGCAATATGCCACGTACTGAACTCCACCAGTTGGACTGCTAAGGATTTCAGGGCTTGCAGCCTAGCAAATGTGTTTTTGTGTTTTTTTTTTTCTTTCTTTCCCCTGTCTTTTGTGTCTATGCTCAGGGAATTATGAAGGGAACTTCTACATAGCTGGAAAATATGAACTCTTCAAACCTAGCCAGCATCAAAAGTGTAGTTAATCCAAGCTTTCTCTCACAAACCTGTTTTTTTTTTTCTCCCTCTATAAAGCATCTCAGACTGTTCCTATAAATGTTTAACGATTTCGATTCTGGCACTGCTTTCCGCAGTGTGGCCGATATGTTTCCTATTGTGCTATGGTCAGCTACTGGATTCCATGTTCTCACCACACGGTCAATAGCATGTGATTCAAATTGAATTTAAGGGTATTTTGTCCCTTAGACCAAAGCTATATTTCATTGTGTGAGATCTCAGAAGTACAGAAGCCTTTGTCTCTTTTAGTCTGTTTTGATTTAATTACAGTTGTCTGTCTTTCTTCACAACTATAAAAGAATCAAATAAAACTGGAATTGTCCACATTCAAAGTTAAGTTCATTTGTCTATATTTGTGGCATAACGTTGATTATTACAAAAAATGTCCCTCCTTGTCCAATCTGTCCTTCCTTTTCTTTAAAACAAGCCAGTGTGTAAATGTTAGAATACTCACAGTTTCAAAAGTATAGTCATAAGACGTAAAAAATGTGTTAACATGATGTTAGTGTGAAAAAAATCACTTTCTTATACCTTATCTAAGTTTTTTTATGACAACATAGCACCTAAAACCCTAAAATGACAGTAAAAATTTACTAGCACATCTTTACAACTCAAATAATACAAAATATTAATTAATGTAAGTGCTTTTATATATAAGCTTCCAATTTCTGCTTTTACATCCTCCAAAATTGGCCACATTCATTTCCATTTTAAGTGTCTCACTGTTTTGCTTTTTTTAGAAAAAAAAAACAAAAAAACGGTGAATCTAATATTACAAATACTGTAGAATGTTCTTTACTTGTATTGAACCAGGAGTATTCATTTTAAAGAATTGACACTCCTGGAGAGGACGCCCTTGTGTTTAAGTGAGGAGTGAAAGCAACGACTACGAACACCAGTGTTTGTTTTACGTTAGACTGTTATAACCAGGGCTGGGTCTTTTCTTGCCCTTTAATTTATAGAGCTCTGCTTATCAACTCTCGCTTTACTTTTCCACCCACTAATTTACCTAATTTCATGGTGGGATGCTTACCACAGACTCAGGGAGTTTTTTTCCCCTCCCTGTTCATTGCTTACGGCTGCATTTTACCTGGGCATGATGTTTGTTATGGGGGCTGGAAGGAATACTAAAATATTACTCTGGATAAAAGAACTGCAATTGTGATGTGTTCACTTTTTAAACAGAGAGTAATCTAAAGTGTGTTTGTAGAGAAGAGGTTTGCATTAGTCTCAATCAGGTAGTCTGTAGCTGTACTGCAAATTATTGTTTGATCTAAAAATATGCATCAAATTAAACATAATATTGCGTTCAACCACTTTTGCCAATTTATCCTATTAAGAAGTTACATTTTAATTGTCCTTCGCTGATTAAAATGCAATAAAAATTACATTTAAAATGCCAAAATATGACTCCATTTCAGTACTTTGCAATGTGACTCATAACAAATTTGAATGCATTAATATGGTATTATAGGCTATTAAACACTCATGTAACAGGGTGTCTCCAGCTATCCACTAAAGGGGATGGTGGTCTCAGAAGTTTGAAGACCCCTGGTCTGCAGTAAATGATTTAAACATACACAACAAAGTGATGCTGCTTTTGCAATTAAGAATGAGAAAATAAGAAAACATGTCGGGCACAAGTCAGGCCTTGCCAGCGCTGTTGCCACCAACAGTCATACCAGACTGCAGCAGTATAATTACTCTAATTGTCTCTGCAATAAATTTGAAGCCAGACATGAAAGAATTCAAGGAACATCTTTAATTATACGCACTGGGGACCAAATAAGCACTTAGCAACTGAAAGATGTTTTATATAGAATTTATCTAGGGAACGTTTGATTTTAAAATATTGGGAGGAACGCTTCAGAAATGGTGTCTCTTTAGTTTGTTGAAGTGCCAAAGCTTACTTCAAAAGACCTGTTAAAACAGTAGCAAACAAGAAGACCGTTTTCCCACGTCTTCATGATGTCTTCCACATCATTTCCAAGCACTCGAAAGCTGATTGATTTTGCATTTGGAGCACTTCCTGTACAATATGTTGTTATCATCAAGAATTTCAGTGCACGACATGTCAAACAGTAATTAAGTGGGGCATCAAGAAACAGATCTTGAGGGTTTTTTTCCCCCGCAGCGGGACAGAGGAGGCTCTCTGATGCAGGTGCAATATGCTGCTGGCTATTGTCTGCCTTCTGATTGCTCCCCCCCAGGGCCTGGGGAATAAGGAGGTGGGGTGGGTCTGAGGAGTGGGTGTTGACTGCCCACCTATGGGAAATGCGCACTGTAGCAGAAAAAGGAGACAGCGGGAGACAGCAGAGGTGGAGACTGTAGTTTGGTTTCAAAACCTAGTGAGCTGCCTTGCTGTCTACATATAGGCAGCTGAAGTGGAACCTCAAATTTGACACATTTAGACTGTTTACTTAAGGTGCTGTCACATTAGTGAATTTTCTGCACAATTTTGCAGGCAAAAAAGGTCCATTGTCTTTTGACAGTAGTGTAATGATGTAGTTTTAAACCAAACAGTTTTCTGTTGGTCAGCACAGCAAATTTGCATGTCAAACTTGAACCCGTTTCGAAATCTGCATGAGGAAATCTTTCCCACTCACTTGAAATTTCTAAATTGCATGGATTCCTATTGAAATGACAGGATTTTGCACATGAAAATTCGTCGAACAGCAGTAAAGGTGACCACACCTTTTCACTACCATTTGAGGGTTTCATGTTTTTGAAAGATGTCTCTTTATATTCCCCATGGCTGCATTATTTAATCACAGAACAAAGGGAAATAATCTGACATATTATTACAATTTAAAAGAACTGTTTTCTATTTTAATATATGTTATGATTTGGTGCTTAAGAAGTGTTT
>JAFVLL020032603.1:0-83965 GCA_021397915.2 Tor tambroides | reverse complement strand
TCTCTCTAATCCACCTCCTGGCCTCAAGCCTCTACCCACTGACATGGAGGATAATGAGTACTGGCAGGCGTTAATTGCTCCGTCCATTTTACAAAAACCTCATCCTCCAGCCTTGACCATTAGCTCCTCTCTATGAGTGCGAGATAAGGCCTGACTGACTGCAGTTGGAGCTGACGACGTGTTGGCCACGGAGAACACAGGATTCTGTCTTTCATGTATCCCTCTGGGTTTCTTTACATGGCAGATTTCAGGCTAATTAATATAATTACTGAGCCATTGACCATAAGTTAGACACAAGACTCCCCTCTGTTAATGAAATGCACATTCTATGTGGAAGCTGAGGAGTCGGACCCGGGAACCGCGCTGCAGGAAGATGCTGCTGATGTGATTTTCTTTTTCTTATTTCCAACATGGCACAACATTCTGTTTGAAGTGTTCTTAAACGTCATCACCATCTGTTTTCACAGATGAAAAGAGTTGAGTTGCGGTTTATACGCTACCGTTCAAATGTTTGTGGTCAGAAAGATGTCACAGTGTCCACAAAATAATAAGCAGAACTGTTTTCAACATTGATAATAATAAGAAATGTTTCTTGAGCACCATATCAGCATATGAGTTTGATTTCTGAAGGATCATGCGACACTGAAGACCGCAGTAATGGCTGCTAAAAAATAAGCTTTGCCTTCACAGGACTAAATTGCATTTTAAAATATATAAAAATAGAAAACAATTGTACTAACATTTGACTATATTACTGGTTTTACTGTTTTTGCTCAAATAAATGCAGCCTTGGTGAGACTTCAAAAACACTACAAAATCTTACCAACCCCAAACTTTTTAATGGTAGTGTATATGGGCCATTCTAAAGAACTAGTTCAGAGTTGGAAACGTCTTGAAAAAACAAAAGACTTTTTCTCAAAAATTTGGACGTATGCACATTGTATATAATATTCAAGGTACACATTTCTAGTAATTATGCAGTTAATTTTCATATTGTATTTTCAGAAAGTTTTGGAATATTTGTCCTCTCCCCAAATTCGTCACTACCAAAACAGTAATAATAATTTAATTAGAAGGGTTATATTGACCTATTAAGATTTTGCTTACATTGATTACATTGTAAATATATTTTTCGCTCTTTTATTATTATTGTTTTCAGAGGTAAATCAATAACAATTATATTTTAACAATATTTCAAGTGTAATTTATGAGATTTGTTGTGTTTTGAATCCAATTTTTATTTGTAAAAGGCAAAAAAATGATTATACTGATTTCAAAGTTAAGGATTTATTGGTTTGAATATACATTGAACCAAAACTATCATAACATCTTAGTTGATAGTTCAGTATACTTTATTTTTGACAAAACATCCCATGTTTCGGTAGTGACTGCACATTTTCGGTAGTGACAGTAATGCTTTGCTAGCGACCACATCACATTACAGAATTTTAAACTGCATACTAAAACACTACTAAAACATACTAAAATACAAAAAAATGTGCATAACTGTACTAAAATTTTGTTTATTTCCCCCAACTAAAGGATTTTGTGTTCCCGTTTGTCTCGGTAGTGGCTGTTTCAGTAGTGACAATTTTATGGGATAATACCCCCCAAAACAAAGATGTCACTACCGAAACTCCACCAAATCTCCACCAAATGTTTCAGTAGTGACTGTTTCGGTAGTGACAATTTTAGATACTTTTGAATCTAGCTCAAAGATGCTAATCAGCACGTGGTATTCTAGCACAGTTCTGAACAGCTGTACACATATAAAAACTAAATGTTATGGAATAACTCCCAAAAAAGCATGTTTAATTGCAGAAAAAAGGTGTTCGGTAGTGACGTTCCTTAAAGTTACACACAGATTTTTCAGATTTTTGAACACATTTACCTCAAAATGATGGGGCCTATCTACTCACCATGTAGCTATGAGAGAGAGTGACACATAAATATTTCCTGATCATAAATTTAGGGGTGTAGTTAAATAAGTTTCATAATTTACAAAGAAAATAATTTTTTTTGAACTTCACTTTTTAAAAGAATCAAAAAGACACTTTTAAAAACAACAATAAAAAATACAAAAATTATTTCAATATCATTTTCATAAGTTGAAATTTAGGGGTTAGGGTTTGGGACAGCCAGCTTCCAAGTGAAAGTACCTAATAAATGATGATTTTATATATGTCAATAAACACATAAACAAGCATTTTACACACATATATATATATATATATATATATATATATATAAAACACCTAAGTTGCTCTTACATGTATTTCCAGTTTTAGGAGATCGCTTTATCCCTGCAGTATGTTTCAAACAAAAAGTGTTTGCCTGAATCCAGTGTGCGGTTCTCTGAGAGCAGATATGATTACTCTGGGATGTGAAGAGTAATGCGGGGGAACAATAACACAATTCTCTCAAAGGTCTTGAGGAAGCTCTCCACCATCTGCTTCAACCATATGGCTGTACTATATCAAATGAGATGTTGCTTTTGAAACACAAATATCTATACTGTTTCTTAACTAATTCTATTTGGCTTTGCAGCTCTATACCATTACCACAGACTATTCAGAGTGTGACAGTCACCTGTGATAATCAGCTATGACAATACAATAAAACTACTGTCTATAGTATACAATAAATACAATATAAGAAAAGAAACAAATATTTTATTATTATATAAGCGTTGCCCAAATTGTTATAGCAGACTGTGCATGTTTTACAGGCAAGTCTTGAGTTTCTTGAACAATTACAAGTATTGTTTTAAAAGATATTACATATAGGATTAATGCATGAGAAATTATTTTGTTCTTCTTCTCTGTTTTTTGTGGTGTTTGCTTGTTTTCAGTATAGTTAATTTCCTCATGAAAGAAATATAGGGCCAGATTTACTAAACATGGTAAATTAGTTGTGTTAGAGCGCAATTCCATAAAAGCGCTGATGGGAGGGGAAAATGTGATTTACTGACAATGTCCACATTAAAGACCAGATCATTTCCATAATGACCAGTGCAATCTATCAAGAGCAGCGCAAATTATGGCGCAAATACCAGTAATATGACGAGCACAAACTTTGGTAAATTGCGTTGCGTGATTCATTTGAATACTCTCCTCCCATAAATTTTGTGTCTGAAAGGGAAACTACAAATGCATATTCAATAAGGTCAGGTGCAAAAATAACTGTGTCCACACCTTTGCAGCGGTAATTCTTCACTGCGCATCTTTAGTAAATCCTGACAGTATTTTAATGCCAAAAGACGCTTTGCGCTGGTGCAAGCTGTTAGTAAATCTGGCCCTAAATATCTTTTTGCATACTTTATTTTTGCTTCAAATCAATTTTATTTATTGTGATTTACATCGGAACAGGCCAACTTATTTTGCTTAGGAATTAATTTAATTCATGCGTTAAAACGCACATTTATCCAAAGAAACTCATATAAACTTTGTAGGAAAGTGCATGGATCTTGGGGGCCAGAGTCATTGAGCCCTGCTCTGTTGTTTAAGTTACATGAAAACTGGTGGGCTGTTGAGTCCCGATAGCCCCTGCTGGTAGATACTGTAACTACACTATTAAAATAGCAAAAACGCTGTCTATTTTTACAAATAAATAATAATAAATATGTAAATAAATAAAATTCCGACCAACATATAAATGAACAAAAATTGCATTTCATTTTAGCTATAATTTTTTACATTTTTGGAGGGCTTATAGAAGTGTAAAATGGGCTTATATAATTCTGTCTACTGCCATTTGTCATGTGATCAGTCACATGACAAATATTTCTGTAATGCAATGCCCATATGGAAAGATGGCAGCCTCCATAGTTCAGGAGAACCCTGTGCCAACCGACTGCCATTGAGATGAATGACAATGCTTACAGATAAGATTATGTTTTCTCCAGATATTATAGACCTCCTTGGTAATATTTCACCAGGAATTCTGCACAATTTTCTGAATGTCAAAATGACTGAACTTCAAGTGTGATTACAGAAGCATGTAAGATCATCTAAAAATCTTGGCAGGCCTCATGGTAGGTCTGTCTTTAAGTTCACTTTTTTTTTTTTTTTTTGTTACATTTATTGTCTGTTTGTACAATACAATTTAGTCAAAAAAATCTTTTGTTTTGGAAATAAAATTAAAATCACCCTTGGATATAGATAATGCTGCAAGCTGATTTAAAAATAAATGTAACTTTGCAACTACATGTCAACTAACTCTCATTAGAGATTAGACTGTTAGGTTAGGGTTAGTAGAACAAGTTGATATGTACTTGAAATGTAACTTATAGTTAGTAGAATGTCTAAAGCAGACTATTAAAATAAAGTGTTACCCTTATTACAAACTGAAGGTGGAAACAGGCTTATCAACAGTGATTAATGTTGGCTGGTACATTATGAAACTCTCAGTACAACATTACAGCCATGTCACAGATTGAGGGGATCTTGGAGTTTGAAAGGAGTCATTGTGAAATATGTCAGATAAGAATATTTAGCACCTATCAGCAGTGTTGGACATCCTTCAAATGAGACTTCTTATCACGATGAGCTTCCCACTCAACTTTCTGTCCTCTGCTCAGTCTGTTAGACTGAAATTCTGTTGCTGATGTGGCTCCTTTTGAAGCTCATCTCAGTTTGAATTTCATGTCTAAATCTTGCAGTCTTAATCAAAGCTGTGCTTCATAAAACATATCAGTGGTTCGAGAGAGCAGGAATCGGTGGCCGGCAGTTAATGTTCAAGTCTCTTCTGATCCCCTCAAAGGTCAGTCAAAATAACTCACCCCAGACTTTTGAGTCTCATAAAAGCAACCTGTTGTTTAAAAGATGAGAATATTAAGATGAGAATGAATGCTGACATTACTGACAGTGATTTTTAATAACCTCTCGGGATAAGTGATGGATATTTTGGTTGCAATATTTGGTTGTTTTGTGATTTTTCTCTCCTTTCTTGATCAAGAACTTGTGGATTGCTTATTTATACATAATATTTTTATGCTCATAGTGTATATCTCATGTCAGTCATGGGCCCTTTATGACTAAACTAAGCATAGAAATGACTTCATTAGTCATCTAGGGACCCAAAAGATGATATCAAAACAAACGAGGGACATTTCCTATTACGAGCGCATCATCTTTGACACTAATCTATCCCCTTTTCCTTGGCTACTAAGAAACCAAGGCCCGCTGTGGCCTCATTGACAGTAGTGTAAATGAGTTATAGATCCATTTCCTCTCTCTACACAAGATCACTGCCAGGTAATTGGGAGGCCAGATCATAAAGAAAGAAAGAAAGAAAAATCATTGGCTCTCACAAACTGGACAGCTCTGTCCCTTCCCCCCTCGTCTCGGAGAGTAAAATAGATATTATTTCAGCCTCTGCCCCATTTTCCTTTCAATGAAATTATGATGTCCTCCACCCAGCGATTCAGTGTAAAGGGGAGAATTGGATGCAATATGAAAGCTTTATTGATGTAGACAATTACTGTTTGGGAGCTACTCTAGGTCAGGTGGAGAAGGGCTGGGGAGCGTCTTTGTGACTCAAAGCAACCTGGGACCAGGAGGGGAAAGATAAATAATGTGCGTAATATCTGATGGATGCACAACAGAGATATCTCAAAAGGCCTGTACACATCCTTTAGAATTATGTGTAACAGTACACAGCCATGTCTTTAACAGGAATGGCAGATTGTGTTTAAACAGTGATTGGGTGTTTCTTCAAGTATGGGCACTTTTGGCTTTGTTCACTTGTCATGTGTAAACTCTCTTAAAACACAATTTTCTTTCTCTCACTAGTTTATTTTGACAGAATTCTGTCATTTTTATTCTTTTAAGTAATAAAAATTCCCTCCATCCCTCCAAAGTGTTGTTTCCACCACATCATAAGTGATTAAGATTATCGTATGATTCAGTGGAAATTACATTTTTGTAATAAAATGGCCAATGTCATTTTTTCTTGCAAAGGCTAAATTCAGCTAGCATTTTATTGATTTCCAATATATAATTAAATATTTATTTATTTATTTACATTTTTTGACAAATGTGAAATTGAAATGACAGTAAAATATTGTGCTCACAAGTGAGATATATATTTACATATATCTTTATGTTTATATATATGTTTTATCATATGTCTGTTTTATAATTCAATTCAAGCTCTTCACTGACACTGTTGTGTCTTTGGTAAATCAATATGAAAAAAGCTTTATGAAGCAAAATTGTGTGGTGGAAATGATGCCACAACTGGGGGACAATCATAATTTGTTTTTTAAAAAAAAATGAATATAAACCATTTTCACAAAATAAATATTGAAATTGTATGTTTATTTCACTCCTAAGATACTAGAGATTAAAATTTATAAGATTTATAATTTAAACAATTTAATTTAAACAAAACAAATAAATTATATTTTCTAAATGATAGATCTTGATATTTTCAGACTGAACTGATCAAATCTATGCATAAAAGGCATTTGAACAGTAGCAAAAATAAGTCAATTTTAATGTGATTTTCAAAGAACAAAAATGAAACATTTTATTCTGTTAGATTTAATAAAAATCAATTCTTGGACACTATTTCAAAGGACATTTTGCTTCTAATTGTAGTAGATTATTGGTAAGTGGATAGCCCTAAAATCCACACTAACCTTGAATATGTTTATTAGCTTTTACAAGTACATTCGCATAAAATGCATTTTATGGAGGTGTGGAAAACGAAAATGTATGCTGGAAGCCATTATTCTGTGTTTTCATCTTACATATATTTCTCTGAAATGAGCTCCATGGCATTTGCCTGTGAACGTGGTGAAGGACCCATGCTGCATTCTCTGATGGCTGATTTAATATTGTAAGGGGAAAGTGAGCCTGCAGGGCCAGAACTAACAGACAGAGGTTCAGCTACCACGTGTAATGAGAAGAGACCAATGTGTGTACGTGTGCGTGGGTATCTGTTACAACGCTCTAATTGGATGTTTGATATACCCTGACCCCCTGGCAGAGCACACCTCTGCAGGTGAAGAGCACAGGAGGTGCTGCAGCAACATGCTAGACTAAAGTTAAAGGTCTTGTTGAACAAAGGTGGAGCTGTTGGGCCGTTTTTTTTTCCGTCTGCCACACGAGGTAATGTTCTAATTGGATTTCTCCTGGAAAATTCCGCTCTCAGATCGCTGCCGCAGACAGCGTGACCTTTTTGCTCTTAACAATTTGTATTGTCCTTTCATTGACAAGGGAAGGTGCTTAATTCACATACACAGGCATGAGGTAAATTGCTCCTTTCCTTTGTTCAATGTGCTCCACGGAAGCTGGAGAATATTAGGTTTCATGTATGAGTTGAAATAAAGAATAGAGGGAGTAACTTCAACATGAAAGTCTGGTATTTAGTAATACATACAGTGCCCTCCAAAAGTATTGGAACAGTAAAGACAAAATTGCTCTGTTGGCTGTGGAGTCAAGACATTTACAAATATGATTAAAAGATGAATATGAGACAAAATTACAGAATGTCACATTTTATTATTGGGTGATTCAACACATAGATGTTTTACCAGCTAAGAAGTTCAGCACTTTTAGAGTTTCATCCCTCTATCTGATGTGAGCATAAGTATTGGAACAGTTGCCTCACAGGTCTTTCTAAGTGATCAGCTGTGTCCTGTTGCATTAATTCTTCAGATATTAAAAGCAGGGAATGTGTCGTATCAGTTATATCCATTACTTCTGTATTCTGAATCTTGCATTTGATGATGACACACACAAACCAGGATGAAGATGAGGGAGCTGACTTTGAGAGAAAAGCAAGCAATTTGGATGCTAAAAGAAAAGAGGAAGTCAATTAGAGCTATAGCAAAAACAAAGGGCATGGAGAAATCAAGAGTTTGGAAACCACCAGCGACACCAGCAACCAACAACGACCTGATCGGCTGAGAAAACAACAGTAGTTGATGACAGACAAATCATAAAAGCTGTGAAAATGAACCCTAAAAGACGTGTCTGTAAAATCACCAACAACTTCCAGAAAGCTGGGGTGATGCTCTGACAATCTACTGTCCTCAGGAGACTTTGACACAGAATTACAGATGCTACACAGCAAGATGCAAACCTCTGACCAGCACCAAAAATAGAAAGGCAAGATTAGAGTTTGCAAAAAAGCACAAAGGTGAGCCAGAAGAGTTTTGGAACTGTGTTTATGGACCGATGAGACAAAGATTAACCTTTATCTAAGTGATGGGAAAGCAAAAATGTGGAGAAAAAAGGGAACTGCAAATGATCCCAAGCATACAGTCTCATCTGTAAAGCATGGTGGATGTGGTGTCATGGCATGAGCATGCATGGCTGTCTCTGGAACAAGCCCTCTCAACTTTACTGATGACTTAATGTATGATGACAGTAGCAGAATGAATTTGGAAGGGTACAAAACCATCTTGCCTACCAATATTCAAGAAAATGCCACCAGATTCATTGGAAAGTGCTTCATATTGCATCAGGACAATGACCCAAAACACCCTGCCAGTTCAGTCAAGGAATTTATAAGGGCAAAGAAATGGAAAGTCTTAGATTGCCCAAGTCAATCTCCAGATTTAAATCCAATTGAACATGAATTTCACCAGCTAGAGAGGAGAGTAAAGGCAGAAACTCCCCAAAACAAGCAACAATTGGATTTGGCTGCATTAAAGGCTGGGAATAGTATTTCAAAGGATGAGACCAAGAGTCTGGTGATGTCTATGGGTCACAGACTCACTGCTGTGATTGTGCGCAAGGGATCTGCAACTAAATAATAGCTTTTAATCTTTTATATCTGCCTTATGTTCAACTGTCCCAATACTTATGCTCACATCAGTGAGTGAGATGAACTCTAAAAGAGCTGTTCTTTTTATTTGGTAAAACATGTATGTGTTGAAACGGCTAATAATAAAATATGACATTCTGTAGTTTTGTCTCATATTCATCTTTTAATCATATTTGCAAATGTCTTGACTCCACAGCCAACAGAGCAATTTTGTCTTTACTGTTCCAATACTTATGGAGGGCACTGTATGTGGAATGTTTTTTGCGTTTGCTGTTTAGGCAGACTACTGCTTTTGTACAAACAGAGTGGCAATCTTTCTTTTCATGAACTAAATAAGACAATTTTATTAGTAAAATATTACTAATATCTGATATTATTTCCAAACTTCAAATCTTATTGGTTCAAAAACGCTGATATAACAAACCAGGCAGACTGTTAATGTAGTATTAGTTTTGGGGATTTTTGTGACTTTTCTGCAAGTTATATCTTTTGAGTCAATATATCATTCACTCAATTGATTTGTTCAGAGCACTGAATCGTTCAGGAGCGAATAATTTGATTTGGCGTCATTTAGAACTACAGTATTTGCATTGTATTCGGCACTATTATGCATAAAATCTCAGTTACTCTATACTTACTTTTTGTTTATTGAACTTTTATATAAAGAAATATTATATCATATTGTATGTTAATTGTAATTATTTTTTTTATGTGTTGCTACCATAGTCATTTATGGAAGCCTGTTTCCACCATTGAATAAAAAAATATATAAAAGGTACTTTTTATCTCACAATTCTTTTTATTTTTTTTATTTTTTACTTTTTGCAATTGTGACTTTATATCACGCAATTCTGAGAAAAAAGTCTGAACCATGAGAAAAAATTAACAATTATTTTTTATTTCTCATTCAGTGGCAGAAACAGGCTTCAGTAAATATCTGTAATAGCTTTGGTTGCTATACGTCAACTGTGTTCACTTGAGTGGCCAAGGCAAATTTGTCCTAAAGTAGACAACAAGTTTCTAAAAAATAATAAATCAAACAAACAAATAAATTATTATGCTGTTTTCACACTCTTGCTTGTGATATTGCTTCAGTGTTACACAATATTGTATATGCGTCAACTTGAGTCTTTTGTTCTATTTAAAGAACATCATTGGAGTATTCAAACAATTCAAAATTGAAGGTCAAGGTATCACATTTCAGATGATTAAATAATATATTCATTCATTCTGCTCTACTAAATAAATAGATGAATTACCCTCTATGTTGATATGTCTTAATATAAAATCAATGCTTGAAGTTAACCAATTATGCCAGCTATACATATGACAAATCCTGATAGTTTGGTCATTAAAAATCTGGATGGTATCTTCCAAACAGCAGGTTTCAAAAAGTTATCATACTTTGTTTATGAGAACCCTGCCAATTTACCCTTCGCAAAGACCCGCCCCCTTCATTACTGTTGCTACATCCGACAAGCCATGGCAGTGTCATGCAGTGAAAAATACATTGCAGAAGACAGAGCAGGTTACTTCTGGTGTGAAATAAAATCTCAGCTTTCCAATTTTGTCAGAAATTCAAACAATGAATACCATTTTGTGGCACTGAAATGTGTCGCGACAGATCACTGTAGCAGTTCAACCGCGGAAAGACATCAACACACACCATTTTTCAAGTTCAACTGCATCAACGTTAATCTACTCCCAGGTCTGGTTTGTTTGTCAGACAAAAATGGCAGATACGGCGTTATGATCGGTCAGATCAAACTCCCTGTGAATGACCTTCTTTCTTCTGTGGAACACAAAAGGACACATTTTTTGGATGGTGCTAGACATTTTTATTTATATTTTATATTTACTTACTGTATATTTATATAATGTTAGGTTTCATATTTATGTAATATTATATTTAATATTTAAAATACAGAACTTTCTTCTAATACAAATGCTTTTAAATCCTTATGTCAGCAGCGGCAACGCAAAAGGACACAACGTGACATTGGGTTTCTCATGACACTTGATAAGGCAACGTGAGGACAGAGAATCACAATCGCTTTTCAATAAAGCTTTTGTCCTGTTTGAGACTAGCAAGAGGAAAGTCCCTCACACTCCAGCAAAGAGGTCAGTCTATGTAACACTGAAGGAAAGCTCAACCTTGACGAAATCTAGCTCTGTCCCCTAATAGTCATGACAGGACCTGCTCATTACTGTAAAGCATATGTAACACGCTCGCATTTACATACTACTGTACTTTCATTGTGCTTTCAACATACTCTGATTTTTAGACCCTTCGCACACTGTCTCTTTGTGAGACCGATAACAGATACGGCACTCACGTTAGACTTCCAGCCCACAAGCCTGCTCTCAGAACTCACAGTGCCAGAATTAGCATTTTGTCTTCAGACTTCTACAAGAAACTATTTTTAAGCTGGTAACTGGCAAACACACAAAACCACTTAAATACGTGTGAGACTATTAGGATCCCGTTTAGAACCTCAAAACTTGTCAAGCAAGACATTTCACACCCATTTAAACAATGCTAATAACAGACTCGCTGTATATAGAGAGCTAAATAAACACACGGCTCTCATTTTGCAGAATCGTTTCTATGAAATGATGAAGTATGTACTGTGAAATATGTTAAAAATAATGCTAAAGCAAGGAAAAAGGTAATCAAGATCTGCCGAGCACAGCTGTTTTAGCATATGGCAGCTGCACACTGAGGGTGTGAGTATTTCACTGGTTTTCTGTTGCTGGGTCTGCCACACGCTGATGTACTTCATGTAGTGATGTACTAAATAACTGAACTATGAGTTAAGTCACCATGACCTGACAGCTTCCTTGGCCTAACTCAGGCAGAACAGCTCTGCCAATGCTCTGTAACCTCATGTTTATGCAGGTGTTTGAATCTTGCCTCCTAACAATACACCATGGTGACATTTTGCAAGGAGACAGCCCTGGTAATAAAGGTCTTAGCAAGCACTGCTACCTGCCACAGCCAAGTGTCTACTAACTTATAACTGCTAGAAGATAACCTGCCGAGTCAGCACTCACATAATTGCCATGTAGGGGAGCTGTGAGTGGTACGATTGCGGAGAGAAGGAAACAGTCAAGACAGCAGAGAGAAAGTTCGGCTTTTTGGAAAGTTTGGGAAAAACTTTGAGTTCATACAGTTAATTATAATGACTATACATTAATACAGCTGTACATTCAAAGCCTGGCAAAATATTCATGAGGGGAGTCAGACATGAAAGTCGAGGGTTTGAAATGGTTGTGATTAATATTATACACCACACATTTTAAATGAATTATTTCTCCATAGCTTTGACTTCTAGGAGTGAGGAGATGACAGAAGAAAAGACAGACTGACATTAATCATATGAATAATATGGTTTGTGTTATTTTAGTATTATTGATATACTAGTACAGTATTTATCAATGTTTTGAATTAGCATTTATTTTATATAAATTAATTTTAGATTAAGGTAATTTTGCTATGTGCTTTTGTCATTTTTATTATTATTTTTTTTCCCAAATATTTCTATTTAAATTTATTTTCACTTCATTTAAAATTCAGTTAACTTGAACATATTTTATTTCAGTTAGTTACCAAGCCAAAATGTCTGACTTTTAATGTAAGTTCTTTGGGTTTTGTTTTTCATCTAATATACTGTACAGTATGTTATGTTTTTTTTTTCAAGCTTTTTTTGCAGTTAATGAAAACAATTTTTAATTTTAGTTAAAAGTTTTAGTTAACAATAACCACAGTAATCTCTGTATACCTGCCTTATCAATTATGATTTTTGGCTTGTTCCTTTTCGATAGGTCTTGACATTCTCAACTGTTTCCAACAATTATCTATCAAAATTCTGACAAACTCTTAATTTCATATTCAGATAACTCTAGTAAAAAATATTTTGGTAACACTTTAGTATAGGGACCAATTCTCACTATTAACTAGTTGCTTATTAGCATGCCTATTATTAACATATTAGCTGTTTATTAGTGCTTATAAAGCTCATATTCTGCATGACCATATTCTACATATTCAACTTAACTATTAATAAGCAGCATATTAGGAGTTTATTGAGGCAAAATCGTAGTTAATTGTTTGTTAATAATGAGAATTGGACCTTAAAGTGTGACCAATAATTAAATAAATGTTCATTTATCTTTCATTTTCAAAATATAATCAATTTAAAACCAATTTTTGTCTGTTTCACATTTTGTGATCAAACAAATAAATGTAAAAATAGACCAACTGATTGTATAAATGTTCTTGTTTAATTCATGGGAAGTATAAGTTTATTCATAACTACAAACCAACATTTGGTCCCAAACTAGCAATTACCTATTGAGTGACAGTTTAATTAAGGCTATAAATTTGCAACCGTTGCTGTAATTACTTCAATATTTTTTTCTTCAGTTTCAGGCCCTGTTTTGTACCCTATTCGTGGAAAGTGCTGGCTGTAGACTCAAGGGAGCAACCTTCCGACCATTGGTGATTACTGACTCATCACAAGGTTAAAATAGCAGGTGGTGGCGGATAAGAAGGTGAGTGGCCTACACGCTGCAGCCACATGCAGACAGAAAGCTCTGCACTCTATTCATCTGCACCGGCACATCAAATAATTCCATTGAATAATACATATGATTAGCTGAAGGTAGGAAAGGTCTTACCAGTCCAACCTAAGCAGACGTATGCGATCATACTCGCACAAGTAGGATTTGTTAATTTATGTACTAATGACAACAAACCTCCTTCAAATTACCATGAGATATGCAAATGAATTCTCAGATGCGACGGTAATATTCTTAATCTCGGCTGTACTGTCTGATTCATGAGTGAATAAGTCCTACATTTATTCAAATCATCCAGCCGAGTTCCTTTGCTTAGCGATGCTAGTCTATGACAACAACCCAAGAATCTTTGGCTGTCATTTGCAGCTTGAATATATATATAGCACTTGAGCAAAATAACAAACAGTGTGGCGCAGATGACTGTTATTTGGGCAGGGCAAGGGGGTTGTTACTATAATCAGTGCTGACCAGCCATCCTTAGGGACACACATTAAAACCCACACACTGGAATAAACACAAGCCTAACGAAATCATTTGAGCTAGAAAGCTTCACTGTCAAACCTCACACTCATTAAAACCATCCGCGCAGAGCTAATTATAGCGTTATATGGGGCCCGTAGTGCGCAACTTATTTCTCTGGTTCATCCACTCAAGACATAAATATTGCATGCTTCGGTTGTGTGACCTCTCACTTCTCGACGCTCGCTTAAACAAACATATAGACCAAAGAGGTGTAGTTGCAAAATGTTGCTATAAATAAAAAAGGTGAAGACAGAAGAGAAACAGAGTGGGGGGCAATGTGAGAGTGCAGGGACAGGCAGATCTTTCATAATGTTACTGCTCTGGCTTATTTTAGTCTTGTGTGGTACCACATATCTGCTGGCACCATAGTACAATCTCTTCACAAGTACGGTTTACCTCTTCTGCTATCATAAAAATCACTGTGTTTCTAGCCATCATAAGACACTGTTTGTTTACTGTAAATGACTGTGCATATGAAGGTAAACAAAAATGACCTTCTTTCTAATTTAACTGGAATGCTATTTCAGTAAATCAGTCTGAAATCTAAAATAATATACTTAGGTTTTGCTTAAGCTTTTCTATGTGTATTCAAGTTGTGCTAATATGCTCGTACAGTACATCTGATGTTCTCATTTATAGAAAAAAAAATTCTCTGTATGTGCCACTTTATGTACAAAACAATGTTTAGAAATATAGTTCTTGTCATTTATTTAAATTACTAAAAAACACAGCCTAAATTTGCACAGGAATTCATAGTCCGCACATTCCAAGGTGTTTAATTTACACATGCATTGTGTTTATTTCTTTAAAGACAAGTTTTAAATTACACCTCAAATCTGTCTTAGTCACAACCTTGGCATTAACATATATGAACTGGTTGTTTGCCCTTCTTGAAGGGACCCCAAACATTCAGTTTTATTTTACTGTATTTATTATTTCAATTTGTTGCTATAAAAAATGAAATATTATACATTTATTATTTTATTTACTTTTTTTGTTAACCAGTGCAGCCTTTTTGGAGACGAGTTGACTTTAATCAAAAGTATTTCTACCGTTAATCTGGTCAGGGCCCAGTGTGAGGTTAGGTTTACCCCCCTGTCTGTTCGCTGCAGGGCCCCTCAAGTGCGGGGCCTGCCCTAAGGAAGGCCCTGAATATGGTATCAGACTTGTTAATTAAAACTTATCATTCTGAGTCATTACGAAATTGATAAGTTTATCATTTTTATGTACTTTTGTGATTTTCAATGTGTTATTATCTGATCGCGTATGTGTATTTGTATTTTCTGCATCATTTCAGTCCTTTCTACCTCAGCTTCATGGATTCATTCCTGTAAAATCAGACAAAATGTGGCAATGTGCATAAATTATATCCATAAATTATACAGAGACAATTCTATGTGTGTCTTCAACAAAAAGCTAGCATTACTTAAAATGTACAAATTACTGTGATCCATCTCATAATTCATCATCAAGTTGTGCTTTTATACATTTAAGTATGTCTTTTGGATGTATGTAATACAACAAGCCTTGTAATATGAATAATAAATGAATGCTTTAGAAACAGTTATGCTTTTAGAGAGTTTTGTGAGGTCATGTGGAAAAGTGAGCACTTTCCTTACACTGAAAAGTGTCTTACTTTAATGCTAATGTATAGAAGAAATCAATCCCATTACACCTCCTCACTGTTCTCTCCTGATCACATAGGTGTCATTTAAAGCACATTGACTCCTTTAAATTAATTTCAACTTCCATCAAACCCACGCTCTCACTCTCTATCGCCATCCGAGCAAATTGTAGCATAAATCTCTGACTAAATAATGAATAGACATGTCAGCCAATGCTTTCATGCCCTCGCCCTATCTGTATCTGTATTTCTATCTTCAGCATAATCCCCTATCGCTGTCCACAGAACTGTATCTAATGGTCCACCCTGATACCTTGCAGAGACATACAGGAGTGGTCATAAATCTATTCAGGCTTATTTACAGCCTCTGCTGTAGTCAGCGCTTTGAAAGGAACAAATCCTCGGAGTTGCCTTTGCCATCTGTAGAGCTCTCTAGGCAGTGCCATTCTGCTGGCCTGCTCGATAGATGCGAAGATGATGGACTCAGTGTTGACACTATTGTGCATTCTGGTTTAAATAGCTTGTATTGGGATCAGTTTTGACACCCTTGCTTTAGATACAACAAAGGCAAAGGATATGGGTGAGTTATGTTAGGCCAGATCCCACAGGCAGCTAACTGTTATGGTTCCTAGAATGACAAAAGTTAGAGCTCAGGTTCTTATCATAGAAAATGCAGTGATGTGACTAGAGGAAGGAACAGAAGCTCTCTCACAGTGAAATCCAACCTTGTTTGAAATCAGTGATCATTAATTAGCTCTTTCCTCAGGCGGGCATCCAACCAACAGACAATGCTCTGTTTTTGGAGTATTGTCACCAAATACCACAGGGAATTTAAGGAAAACTCCTTCCGCAGACAATCAGTCTTTCATTGCCGTCTTTGACAGTTCTCTTGTCTGAAATGTGACATTTGACATACTAAATTATAATTATGTAATTAGTGCTGTCTACGTTTCATGTGATATACTGAACCTGCCCTTTGTATTAGGATACACATCTTCATTTCATGATGAGATCAAAGTGATTTTTAATGGCATATTTTATTTTCATTATCTTGATTCTTCTGTTCTGTTATTATGCCTAGGTGTGTGTGTGTGTTTATATATATATGTATATATATATATATAAAATTATTTTTTAATTATTTTAAATTACTGCCTCTCCTAAAAAGTGTGAAATGCTTTGTTATTACAGCATATCTTTAGGGACCCTTGGAATCAAAAACATTGAGAAACACTAATTTATAGGTAGAGGTAAAAATTTTTTAGTGTCTGTTCATCTTTTCAGAACTCACAGGGATGTTTTAAGGGATAGTCCCATGTTACCGGATCCACCCCAAAAATGTCATAATTTACTCACCATACAAAGGCAAACATGACTTATGCAATATATTCCAAGTAATCTGAAGTTACGCAATCGCTTTGATTAAAAAAAAAAAAATCTTGACATCTGCTCTCTAGTTCTCCTTGGCGTGTTCATAAAAGAAGAAATGATGTCTGATTTGTGAACCAATCATGAATCAGGTGATTTAGTTCACAAAGCACTCATCTGAATGATTTGTTCATGAATTAGTCATCCTTCACTTTTGTGTTTCACAACAGTCATGGGTTTGGATTGACAGAAGAGTGAGTAAACAATGATAAGACAATTTTCATTTTTAGGTGAACTATCAGTGAGTTATCCTTGTTAGTACAACTACTGTAGCCTACATACACAAAGATGAACCCGTTGACACTTTTAAAGCATAGGCTATAGTTTTTCGTCTCGTCTTATATGAATTCCTCTTGCAGTACGACTCTTTGTCAACTGCTCCATGACATGTGACATGGAGAAACAGTCCAGAAATTTTCCACCAAAATAGGTGGGAGAGAGCGGTTAGGGCGTGCGTGTTAAGTACATCTTAAAAAAGGCATTTCAGAAAATAATGGGTAGCAGTGTGTGTGCAGACGCCCTCTTCTTGCACAATTTGACGCTACAGGAAGAAGCGAGCCTGGGCTGTCTGTCCTGCTTCTTTTCAAGCTCAGCCAATCCTCTATGTGCGAGGGGCTTCAGCATCATGATATTTAACACACCCACCCTGAACATCAGACAGAGGAATTTCCTCAAGCGCCTGTCAACGGGCAAGCATCACCTTCATATGAGCTGGATGTTCAGCAAGAAACGCTGAAACTTTCTCCAACGATCACATTTGTCGACGGAAGGAGGTGCAATGCCACACTTTCTCGAAACCTGCCAGGGCTGCCATGCGTCTCATCGCTTTCAACGACTAAACAGCCTCGATTTGTACCGGATAAGAAGAGCGAATGAACTTGTGCAGCTGTGAAAGAGATCTTGTGCGTTGTATGAATAGCGACAGATGTTTTCTCCGTACACTGAGATGGACCGCGGCATCGCGAACACGCACTTTTGTGGATCATTTATCTGACGAGCCTTGACTTAATTATATTTCGCAAATATCTGCAGCTATTAAACGTTAAAATAGACTATGAGTGATTGTGTCGGACACTGTTCTCGAGTCTCGTCCACTGACTGCACTGGAGGAATTTAATCGCAAGCGCACGTAAATAACTGGATTATTGTTTCGCGTGGATGTGGATGAGCGCTTTGCTAAATAAATCCTCCTTTCTGCCCTTAAACTGGCAAATGAAGACGAAAACGTTCCATGTGTTCTTCTCATAAAATTGGGAGCCCGTGTTTTATGTACTGTTGGCGATGTAGTGCGCTTGCTCACTTTTATCCCTGCCATTCCAAACAAGTCTTTTCTCGAACAGGAGACCCTGAAGATGATCCTCTTTAGAAAATTCCGCGTCTTGATTCTGATGGTGTTTCTTATCGCCTGCTCTATGCACATTATGATAGACTTGTTACCGAAGCTGGAGAGACGGAGCAGTAGCGCGTGCTCCTGCTCACACACACCCAGCGAAGAGCCGCAGAACTGGGCTAAGCATCGAGCCAAGCCGGGATCAGAGTCCGGCTGGCCTAATAAACACACACTCAGAATACTTCAAGACTTCAGCAACGAGCCGAACTCAAACCTGTCCTCTCACTCGCTGGAAAAGATCACCGTTGGGGAGAGGTCCGAGGCTTTGAAAAGATTTGAGCGGTTGACAGGTGACGAGAAGAGGCACGCGACACGGGACTCTACCTTGAAGAACGCAGCTGTCAAGGGTTCGAGGCTCTCTGCGCTGTTTGAGCATCCTTTATACACCAGGCCGTTGCCTCCTTTAACTGACGAAGACACTTTGTTCAATGTCAACACTGATATAAGATTTGACCCTAAAGCCGCAGAGAACCCAGAGTGGTAGGTTGAGAATCTCAGTTTTTTTTCCTCCCTTTTCTCTCACACATTAAGCTCCCGCAAGAATCCTAAATGCCTACATTTTTTTTTTGGATTTCCTAATGATAATAATAATAATAATAATAAGTAAAATAAAAGTTTAATAATATTAATTATAATATCTGTTATTATTATTATTATTAATACAAGTATTATTATTATTGTTATTATTATTAATCAGTTATTATTATTTAATTATTATTATCATGTATTTTTCTTGAGAAAGTAAATAAACACACCTCATGGGGTTCAGAACAACATATGAGTCATCTCTGGAATGGCTTATGAAAAATAGCACAACATTCATTGCATTTGGGTCTTCTTGTCTTTCCGTAGGAATGGGGAAGGTAAAGATGGGGATTATGCTCCTACGGGCGAGATGTCTTCAGACTCCTACCCAAACTGGCTCCGCTTCCACATTGGGATCAACCGGTATGAGCTTTACTCCAGGCACAATCCGGTCATTGAAGCGATGCTGAAGGATCTGGTGTCGCAGAGAGTTACCAGTGTTGGTAAGACAATATTTAAGATTACACAATAGAAGCATTAGAGTTAAATGTTAAACAGGAAGGTGATTTTAGGATTGCATGCAGTATGATGCCTGCTTTGACTGCAGCATCATCTTTTAGTGCTGCTCCTCCTCTAACAGGTTTAAATAGATTCGTTGAATGAAGTTTCTCCAAGATAATGGCTAGACTCTTCCTGCACTCTGGCTGCGGATGCATCAATAAAATTGGACTTCAGTGGTAGTGGATTCCAGCAGGGTAAATGAATGAGAAGAGCGTGCAATTTAGACTTAATCAAACGCCATACTGTGGAAAAGTATCTCCTGCCAAGCATGCATATTGTTATGTAGACTTGTGCCTGATGGGGCTGCATTTATGTGAAGCCCCAAGGTCAATATCTCAACTTATTACATGGCTCTCCTGAATACTTGATTCTGATTGGATGATCGCTTTATTCTGTGGACAATATTTTTGTATAATGACCACTGAACTGTATATTTGAGTCCTTGGCCGCCAGTCTCTCACACATCAACCCTGAGCTCTCTGTCTTCTCAGATGATAAAATAATTCCTCAAATCAATATTTAATGTTCTTTTATTTACTAGTAAGTGAGATGATGAACAGTAACCCAGTCAGTATCACAAAATAAACCCATTCAGCATGATCCAAGACCCCTCTCTGGTTTAAGTTAGGGTCTGGGTTTATTTTGATTCATATTGACCAGTTGACTGTACATTTATTCCGAATATACTGTTTAGGATTTCTAAGAACTCTAGAAGAAAGTTGCATGTTAATCTGTGGTGATAGCGATCTTTAAAAAACTGGTATGGCACAGCAAGCCTCTTAAGTGTCTCGAGGCGGTGTCTCCTTGTTTTCCTTCATCTGTTTGTGATTGCCTGCATATTCATTACAGCACGCTTTTTAAAAAATGTTCTTATCAGCTTCCCTAAAAGGACAGTGTTTACGTCCAAAATGGACTTTTTGTCTTTTGTTTTTTCAACCGTTTATAATCGAATGTAAGACTAGAACCATCTGCAATGACAGGAAAAAGAATTTTCTAAATTGAATTTCCACATTGCTATTGCCACTTGCATAATGAGTCTTATCTTAAATGGTTTATTGTAAAAAGGCTCAAATTATTTTCCTGATATGAAACTTCAGCGTCACTCTTATTCTCTCTGCAGCAATGAAATCTGGAGGCACGCAGCTGAAGCTCATCATGACATTCCAGAACTATGGCCAGGCGCTCTTCAAGCCCATGAAGTAAGTGAAACAGTAATAGGAAAATGATGATGCAGTTGTTCATTTCCACATGGTTAAAATTTTATGATTTTGTAAACATCTATAATCTCGGCATCAGTGATTTTTACATCTTTATTGGTTACTGCTTTGTGTTCAAAGTTTAGAATACGTCTGATTGTCTTATGGGTATTTTTCCTGTTCTATATAGTTGTCTATACCCTCTTATTAAATCTTCTGACGGACACCATTGTGTGGTGCTTTTAGCGCAGCTTCTCAATTCTATTTGGGTACGTCTGTTATTATAATCGTGTGATAATATGCTCGGATCAGAGCTATTGAAAAAGGATTTATAGTCGTCGGCGTAGTGATCCACAATGGACGGATCATATCCCATTTGAAATGTAGGTTACAAAGGGAGGGAGGTTGTTTTTATGGATTTGACAACCCCTCAGCGCAAATAATAGTTGCCTCCCTGTAATTTTGCGGATCTATAAATGGCAGCAAGTAAATCTTTGGTGTCATTGTCAGATTCAGAGCAGCAGCCCCTCCATCTGCATGCGCCTTAACTATCGGTTTCACAGACGCTGCTTATGCTTTCTCTGGCAGATTAGTATTTAATGTCTTAGTGGTCTCATTGCTATCATTGAGATTCACTCTGTTTCCTCAATGGTTTTTCAGAGCACCGGTTAAAGAGTAATGTATACAGGATGTGGGCCTTGGTGACTGAATCATTACTAATGTGCCGGTCGACCGTATGTCCTGCCAGCTGAGTGCCTTTATTGGCCATGAAGCTGGTGTTCAGACTGCAGACTGCATCCTGTATTCATGAAGACACAGACTTTATTATGAGGTGCTTTTCCGTGTGTGAGCATGAAATCGAAGAGTTGATCAATACTCTTGAATTTTATATAGATGAATGTACAGTATGTTGTTTTTCTGTATTCTAATAATGTTTTCAGAATTAAGGAAGCCAATGTATGAGGTGCATGAATGTATCCCAGAGTTTCAAAGATGTTCTTGGTTTGTTCTTGGGGAGTATTTAAAGAGAGATGAGAACAATGGGTCTTTGGTGACAAGAAGCTGATAAATGTTATTAGAGAGAGGAGGTCTGAGCCCAGCCTGTTCCTGCTATAATTAGCACAGACCAACAAAGACACACTCATTTCTTCCAGCCACAAGCTAAACACTTCACCCCCATCTCGCTTTTGAGATCATCTTTTCTCCTGTCTTCTCCTTTTTCACTGATAGTTTGAAACCCAGGACTTACTCGACCTTCTTTGAGGACAAGATCTCATATGTTTGCCAGCTAGCACATTGCTAACATAATCAAAGTCACAATGAAACGTCAAACGTCTTTACTTATCTCTGCCTTTGCTTGTAATTACATTTTGTAAATATTGTTTTCACAAACTGATTTGTCTATCATGCTTTTCATGCCTTCTCTGAGGAGTCAGGCAAGGAGATGTTCTTGCAACATGTGTGGTTTAGCAGAACAAGTTTCTTTCGTTTGATTCATGCCTGCATGCTCAAATACGTATGCCCCACACTCAGACCTTCTTTTATTACTGTACAGCCTGAGGAAATTGCCTAATCAGCTTTAATTCTCTTAATCATATTAGGCGAGAAATAAAAGGCAATTCTATCGTCATTCACTTACCTTCATGTCGTTCCAAGCCTGTATGCTTTTCTTTCATCCATTGAGCACAAAAGTACAGTAGATGTTTTTTCCACACAATCAAAGCAAAAAGGTGACCAGGGCTGTCAAACTCCAAAAATAAGAGAAAAACACCATAAAATGGTGAAAGGGGAAGGTGAAAACTGATTTAGAGGTCATATGGTGCTTTTTTTAAATCCTGGCTTCATGGCTCATAGTTACCATTTGCTTTCATTGTATGGGAATGAGCAGCCTCAACACCATGCCTAACATCCATACAGGTATAAAAAACCACATTACATGTTTCCTTCACTTGTGTTTTTGGCAGAGTGGGCTTCAGAAAACCAGATTGTTAGATAATTCACTATGAACATTTAATAGAATAGAAGCACTTTGAGTGCTCTCAGGTAATTTGGTCTGGAATTCTTATGTGGTTTGTCAGCTTAAGCATCTGCTTATGCAGAATTACTTAGGCTATTTAACAGAATTAATGAAACTCTGTGATGAATGGGTGCGTGAGTGGATTAGTGGGTGGACAGATCAGAGGGGATGATAGGTTTTTAAGAACTTCCACAGTAGGGCTCCTCAAGGTTTAATAAAGAAAAGATACAAGAACTCAATGTAGGAGATGCGAGCTCTTCTAAATGCATCATTGCTCAAGCACTATTTAAAGATAAAGGAGATTTCAATAGCAAACAGACGTGTCTTAAAGGCTGCTCTCTGAGGCATGAAATGCTCCAAAATGGATCTTCCTCTGTCCTGAGACATAGAGGCAAAGGGACAACAACACAATTGTTCTCATCTGCTTGTGTTGTTTGACATCTCCTTAGGTCTAACACAGACTTTGAGCAGTGGTTCTTAGCTGGTTTTGCTTTAGGACCCAGATATTCCATTGAAAATCAAGTGATATTTCAAATACCAAAATTGATTATTGTAAAAATGTTACCAGAAATATCCTTAAAATCAAATATTAAAACGTATTAATATTACTATAAGTCCAACATTATGCAAAATTATTCTGATTTATAGGTATGATGAAAGAATATAATGAATATAATGTACAGCTTGCATAACAGTGTAAATTTGTCTAAACTGGGCCCAATTAGCCATTTTCTCTCCACGGTATCTTGTGACTCGTAAGTGTTATAAGGTCTCAGGTGTGAATGGGGAGCAAGTGTGTTAAATTTGGTGTTATCGCTCTCTCTCTCTCATACTGGTCACTGGAAGTTCAACATCGCACCTCATGGCAAAGAACTCTGAGGATCTGAAAAAAAGAATTGTTGCTCTACATAAAGTTGGCGTAGGCTATAAGAAGATTGCCAAGACCCTGAAACTGAGCTGCAGCACAGTGGCCAAGACCATACAGCGGTTTAACAGGACAGGTTCCACTTAGAACAGGCCTTGCCATGGTCAACCAAAGAAGTTGAGTGCACGTGCTCAACGTCATATCCAGAGGTTGTGTTTGGGAAATAGACGTATGAGTGCTGCCAGCATTGCTGCAGAGGTTGAAAGGGTGGGGGGTCAGCCTGTCAGTGCTCAGACCATATGCCGCACACTGCATCAAATTGGTCTGCATGGCTGTCGTCCCAGAAGGAAGCCTCTTCTAAAGATGATGCACAAGAAAGCCCGCAAACAGTTTGCTGAAGACAAGCAGACTAAGGACATGGATTACTGGAACCATGTCCTGTGGTCTGATGAGACCAAGATAAAACTTATTTGGTTCAGGTGGTGTCAGCGTGTGTGGCGGCAACCAGGTGAGGAGTACAAAGACAAGTGTGTCTTGCCTACAGTCAAGCATGGTGGTGGGAGGGTCATGGTCTGGGGCTGCATGAGTGCTGCCGGCACTGGGGAGCTACAGTTCAATGAGGGAACCATGAATGCCAACATGTACTGTGACATCCTGAAGCAGAGCATGATCCCCTCCCTTCGGAGACTGGGCCGCAGGGCAGTATTCCAACATGATAACGACCCCAAACATACCTGCAAGACGACCACTGCCTTGCTAAAGAAGCTGAGGGTAAAGGTGATGGACTGGCCAAGCATGTCTCCAGACCTAAACCCTATTGAGCATCTGTGGGGCATCCTCAAACGGAAGGTGGAGGAGCGCAAGGTCTCTAACATCCACCAGCTCCGTGATGTCGTCATGGAGGAATGGAAGAGGACTCCAGTGGCAACCTGTGAAGCTCTGGTGAACTCCATGCCCAAGAGGGTTAAGGCAGTGCTGGAAAATAATAGTGGCTACACAAAATATTGACACTTTGGGCCCAATTTGGACATTTTCACTTAGGGGTGTGCTCACTTTTGTGGCCAGCGGTTTAGACATTAATGGCTGTCTGTTGAGTTATTTTGAGGGGACAGCAATTTTACACTGTTATACAAGCTGTACACTCACTACTTTACATTGTAGCAAAGTGTCATTTCTTCAGTGTTGTCACATGAAAAGATATAATAAAATATTTACAAAAATGTGAGGGGTGTACTCACTTCTGTGAGATACTATATATTTTTTTTTCCTATTTTCCACACTCACCAGCTGAGAACTACTGGAAGAACATCTCACATGGCTGCATGACTTTGAGTTTCAGAGAGATTGAATGAAATGAATCAAATAAATGAGTGTTTGCCTGTTACTTACTCATGAATCCTCCATTAGTGTTGATCCACTATGTAGCGGACTGCAGCCCCGCTTCCTCAGAAACACTGACATGCTTCATCCATAATTAGCTCCTCCCTGGTCACACTAGACAGGATTTTTGGACAAACATGTTGTCATTGATTAAACTAATCTGATGAGTCATTCCAGTGCTACTCGCTTAGCTATTTGACAGATGAGAGATGCTAATGTAAAATTTATACTAGAGGTATGAATTTCACCACAGACGATATAAGGAGAAGGAGATGGACCACTCATGAAAAAATGAAATCTCACTGCTAAATGGAAGTCCCATCCCTCAGTTACAAGAGCCAACTTTTTGATAGTTGTTTACTCTAGAGCATCTGTGTGCTTTATAGCTGGAGAAGTTATGTTATAATACAAGTTTTATGTTTAATATAATATAATATAATTATTTGTGACTGACAGTCAATTAATTGAATTAATTAAAGGATTTTAATGGATATATGGAAATAAAGAAAAATACAGAAAACAGTAAAAGAACTAGAATTTATTGTGAAGTAATCCATTTGCCATTTCCATATGTTTAAAATGTTTCTTGTCACAACGAATTACATGAATCACATTATTTCTAATTCATAATTATGGAAAGTTGCATTGTTTACTTCATTGGATATTTCTTTGTCTATCTTTTTACAGTTCTGTTGTAAAACAGTCTATATTAAATCTTTATCTATGCATCTTACCTCACATTCTGTCACCATTGAATCTGTAGCATCACACTAGAATTCACATTGGCTTCTGTGCAGAGTAAAGACTGCCAGTTTATTTTTGATTTGATTGGCCATATCAGTCATTTTGATGATTGATGAGCACTGTTAGACCACTGAAGCAGACAAAAAAACCTTTTAAAAATGTTGTCATCCTAACAACAAACAGAGTGGTGCATAATGAAGTCCATATGTTACTGGAAAGTGATCTTGACAAACACTTTTTGGAGACTTCATTCTTTTCTATTCCAGCCTTAGATAGAATACATGTATTATATGAAAAATAGGTATGAAGGGATGTTACCGAGATGACTGCGGACTTGTCCTACAGGGAATTTGATTCCACTCAGTTGTAAAAAATTATAAAAAGCCAGTGGGTATCTGCAGTAAACATCAGTCTAAAAGCTTTTATTTCATAATGCCTTGCTGGTATAAAGCCAAAAAGTACAAAAAATGCTCTCAGCCACCTACCTGAGAAGTCTTATGTTGTGCAAACTTTGGAAACTTTTTAAAGTGTTTGCTGTAACATTAACTAGGGTTGGACTGGCACTGAAAATAGCCTAAGCCCAATGCAGGCCCATCACAGCCTAAAATAATCTCACACTAAATGTATCACTTATGCATATAATACAAACTACTGTCTGCTGTACTTTCTAGTTTGTATTGATTTTGTACTGTGTGTGAAATGTTTACATTGAAAAGGCAGCGCAATTAAATTACACGACAAATGAGAAAATCCATAAAGCTGAAGTGTGTAATTTTTTTTATGTTCAGATACTTTCTTCTATCCCAGATTTATTTACTTAAGTAAATTATAGGCTGACTTCTGACAAATTTTAACACTGTGTCCAGTAGCTGACTGGACGAAGTGACTTGACCTGTCCATCTGAAAAAGACCCGGTGCCATTAACATGTCTTTTTGTGTTTTGTTTATGCCGTTTAGTAGCCACAGGATCTTGCTGAGAGCATTTTAGTTATTCATGTGGTTTATACCAATGCTAGATTCACAGTCACAGAAGCATGTGCTTCAGGGGTGTCTGTCATAATTTATTACTGTCTGAATGCTCTGAGGTTTTGTGGATCCACAAGGTTAATGATATCTACCCTCATGGTGTAGTTTCCACAGATCTGTTCCTATTCAAGATATGACTCTCATGACAAAGACTTCCAGAGTACAGACCAGAGCTTACTCTCATTTATAGTGCTTCTGCTTAGTTCTTGCCCAGTCTTTGTCAAGGCCTTTGGCAAGACTCGTAAAATGGGATTCATATCAGCTTAATGCACCATGAAATTCCAAAACTGCTTACAGCTTTAAATCATTTCTTTTCTTTTTTTTTAGTTGTGTTTACAGTGTTAATTTACTAGGGTGAGGTAATCGCTTTGACCAATGTTAACATTTCATAATATTTTTCTACTGAACTGATAATTGATTCTTCAATAAGACCACAGATAAATGCCATCATTTAGTCTCTAAAGATTTGCACAAAATAATGCCACTGTGTTTAAAAGGATGTCTTCACATGTGAAGTAGGCTAACTGAATTATTTACAACCATTTATTGTCAAGTGTAAAACATGCATTTTAAACTTACCATTAAAATAAATATAATGGCATAAATTGTTGTTGTTTTGCAGTCTAAGTGGTCACAAAAATTTTTTTTTGAGTTATTGCTAAGTGTACATTTTAAAATAGTAGTAATATTAATAATATAAAAATACTATTTGTAATGAATGTTATTTATTTTGTTGTTTCGGTCTAAGGATTTTTGAATTTATTATTATAATTAACTATTTCTTTTTTCATTTTTTATATACCAGTTAATCTCTGTTAATTAGTTTCTGTCTGTTGGTGTAGTTTTAAAAGCAGAGGAGCATATAAGTGGCAACCAAGAGCTCAACAGCACAAACGGACCTATTTTATAACCTGTAGTTACTGTCAGTTGAGCACCTCGGGGACTAATTAGCTGATAACGAGGCACAAGGTAAAATACTGTGTTCACAGTTGTTAAAATTCTTGATTGTCACTCTTAATTATAACAGCACAGGCGTTACATGCATGATTTTATCTCTTCTCAGTAGGACAAACTCTCTAATTGGCCCTGAATGTCCCAGAGTATCTGAAACATAACGTTGAATTTAAGAGATAATTGGGGGACAATAGAATGCACACAACTGGGGGACAAGCGGCGAGTGCACAGTACTAACTCTGTGAAGCTGTGTAGTTCGCTGCAGTGTGCTGCAGCTTATGAACTCAACCGAAGCTTTGAGGACATCTGCTCTACAGCTTAGCTTTGAATGAGCGCCACTCCATTTTCTCTTTGCAACTCTGGGATGGCTTTCAGATAGAGCTGATCTGTGGAGGATGTGGACCACGCGGCTGAATGGCCTTGACTTTCCTCTTTACTTTCTTCTCACTTGTGCTGGAGTAACAGTGAGGCTGGGTAGACAAAATAAATGATGTAACTGGCCTTGGATTCAAATGCCCACAACTAATCTGTGTTAGCAGGCGGACTCCCTCCCTCTTACCCTGTCTCTCTCGCTTATTCTTTCACATTCTTTATATTTCTCCTTCTGCCTCTTTCAGGATTACCACAGATACTTGTTTGTGTGGTGATAAGCACTTCACTATATCCAGGAAAAGCACAGTGCATTGTACCTCTTAAGCCTCTGCATTGAGAGCTCTCTGCTCCTCTCCATAGACTTTCATAGTGAAAGATCAAGAGCAAAGAGAATAGCATCGCCAGGTTATACCTACTGTGCGTTTATGCCCCCCATCGTATGTCTTAATATATTGGAACTCACAGTTTTTAAGGACTGAATTCATATTAGTTTGTGTTCTTTTATAACCGTATCATGGTTAAGTGAACATGGGCTGAATTTTTATTATTTTCACCACTTTGCTTTGAGCAGATGCCACATGTCCCAAGATACACTCACTTCTAACATGAAAAATTTACAGTTTATTAAGAAATGTTGATTCAGTTTCTAGAATAATGATGTCTCTTATGTTCACCAAGGTTTATTTGTTTGATCAAAAATGCAGTAAAAATAGTAATATAAAATACTATTACAATAACTGTTTATATATTTTCAAATGTAATTTATTTCTGTAATTGCAAAGCTGAATTTTCAGCAGCCATTATTTCAGTCTTTAAAGTCACATGATCCTTCAGATATTATTCTAATATGCTGATTTGGTGTTCAAGAAACATTTCCTATTATTATCAATTATTATCGTTTATTTTTGTATAAACAGTGATACTTTTTTTCAGGATTTTTTGATGAATAGAAAGTTAAAAAGATCAAAATTTATTTGAAATAGAACATTTTTGTAACTGTCATTTTTGATACTATAGTGTCTATATTTTTCCCCCTCATCTTTTGTAATAACCCTTAAACTAGCAAAAACCAGGTCTTTAATCATATGCCAGGAAGTGGCATCATTTCGAATAGGAAAACAACAGCACAAGCATTAAACACTAATCTAAACTAAAAACAGTAATGTTCTGTTGGTTTCTCATTAAGTCTTGTTTGATTAAATCACACATAATATCAAATTAAGACGATAATATCAGCATTTAAAAAAAAAAAATGCCAAAATGAACTTGATACTGTCATGCAAGTCTCAGTTCCTCGCTGAGCAACGGCTAACTTTAGCTCTTCATTTCCATCCTGTTAATTTGATTGCCAACTCAATATGAATAAAGTGTAAGTGGCTGAGCTTTATCAGAGCATATTTTTTTGAAAGTCTGCAGTACCCTATTATAGAAATACTTCCTTAAATTAGACCTCAAATATATTACAATTTTAGAAGTCAAAGAGTTCAAATGGTACTGCATGACAGGAATGACCTAACAATAGATTAACATCTGTTAAAACTGAAGGAGTGACAATTGTCTGCGTTTTAACCCAAGGCGTAGTTCTAATGGGCTGTTAGACTGGGAGATGTAGGCTAATGACTGAACAGCACTAGAGCAAAACAGCTTGCAGGAACCCATTGATCTGTTTACTCAGGATTGCAGAAATAGGCAATAGACCTGAGAAAACATGTGACCCCATTTGTGGTACAGCATATGCAAATATGAGCTTTGGAATCTAATTTTTGGTTGATGCACGTGGTTTTGTGTCTAATCTCAAATCATGCAAAACAGTGTGCAGCCATTATATTTGGGCATTAGAATAATGCTGTTGCTCAGTTCGAGGATTCAGAGGAATGGCTTTGTCACGCGGAGGGGTTATTCACATTTAGACACACCTTTACATTGGCCAACACCCAAAAAGCTCTCATTGAGAAACTGTCTCAAAGTTCTCCATAATCCCTGTCTCCACAAACACAGTCCCTTCTAAAAAGCAGCCTAACCAACCCACGTTATATAAGCCTAATGAATCATACCGAGAGTAAGATGTATGAAGTTCTTTGTCAGGTCAGAAAGTCAATGAAAACACACACTGCAAGCTTATATCACAGACAAACACTTTTCTGTATGCATGTACATATATAGAGAGAGAGGAAGATGCAGGATATTGCTCTATTGTCTACCCTTCCTCTGTAATCTATATAGCCTGTAATCTACTCGCTCTTCAGAAAGGCAATATGCCACGTACTGCACTCCACCAGTTGGACTGCTGAGGATTTCAGGGCTTGCAGCCTAGCAAATGTGTTTTTGTGGGGGTTTTTTTCTTTCTTTCCCCTGTCTTTTGTGTCTATGCTCGGGGAATTATGAAGGGAACTTCTACATAGCTGGAAAATATGAACTCTTCAAACCAAGCCAGCATCAAAAAGTGTAGTTAATCCAAGCTTTCTCTCTCAAACCTGTTTTTTTCTCCCTCTATAAAGCATCTCAGACTGTTCCTATAAATGTTTAACGATTTCGATTCTGGCACTGCTTTCCGCAGTGTGGCTGATATGTTTCCTATTGTGCTTCGGCCAGCTACTGGATTCCATGTTCCCACCACACGGTCAATAGCATATGATTTAAATCGAATTTAACGGTATTTTGACCCTTTGACCAAAGCTGTATTTCATTGTGTGAGATTTCAGAAGTACAGAAGCTATTGTCTTTTTTTAGTCTGTTTTGATTTGATTACAGTTATCTGTCTTTCTTCACAACTATAAAAGAATCAAATAAACCTGTAATTTTCCACGTTCAATACAAGTTAAGTTCATTTGTCTGTATTTGTGGCATAATGTTGATTATCACAAAAAATGTCCCTTCTTGTCCAACTTGAAAAAAAAGTCAACTCCAGTCCGTAAATGTTAGAATACTCATGTTTCAAAAGTATACCCGTAAGACATAAACAATGTCTGAAAAAATCACTTTCTTGTACCTTATATTAGTTTGTTTATAACAACATAGCACTTGGAACCCTAAAATGACAGTAAAATCAGTAAAAACTCAAATAATACAAAATATTTAACAGAAGAATTAATGTAAGTGATTTTATACATAAGCTTCCCATTTCTCCTTTTAAATCCTCCACAATTGGCCACATTCATTTCCATTTTAAGTATCTCACTGTTTTGATTTTTTTAGAACAAAATAAGCGGCGAATCGAATTACATCTCATGTTCAGTCAATATTGTACCACAAATACTGTTGAATGACCTTAAGGAATATTCCTTTTAAAGCATTGACACTCCTGGAGAGGAAGCCCTTGTGTCTAAGTGAGGAGTGAAAGCAACGAATGCGAACACCAATGTTTGTTTTACATTAGACTGTTGTAACAGGGCTGGGTCTTTTCTTGCCCTTTAATTTATAGAGCTCTGCTTATCAACTCTCGCTTTACTTTTCCACCCACTAATTTACCTAATTTCATGGTGGGATGCTTACCACAGACTCAGGGAGTTTTTTTCCCCCTGTTCATTGCTTACGGCTGCATTTTACCTGGGCATGATGTTTGTTATGGGGGCTGGAAGGAATACTAAATACTACTATTACTCTGGATAAAAGAACTGCAATTGTGATGTGTTCACTTTTCAAACAGAGAGCAATCTAATGTGTGTTTACGGAGAAGAGGTTTGCATTAGTCTCAATCAGGTAGTCTGCAGCTGTACTGCAAATTATTGTTTGATCTAAAAATATGCATCAAATTAAATGCAATATTACGTTCAACCACTTTTGCCAATTTAGACTATTAAGAAGTTACATTTAGCTAAAAGTTTAATTGTCCTTCGCTGATTAAAATGTAAAAAAAATTCCATTTAAAATGTGCAAAAATATTACTATCATAACAAATGTGACCCGTGCTGGCAAAATGAGTCTGAAATGTGCAAATTTTCAAAAAGGAGTTCTTTTTATTTTCACATTCTCCATTAAAATACCTTCAAAATGATATATGACTTGTTGGAATCGGACAAAAATGACTGAGCTACAGCCGTTTGAAGGCAATAGAGGCAGCAGATCTGATTTCGAGAAAAATAAAGTTCAAGATTCCAAAGCAAAATCACCAAGCAACGTTGCATATTTTCCTCCAATCCTTTTCTTAATAATAATTACTATATTATTAATCACAATATAGCTATTTTTTATTTTGTCTTTGTTATGTTTGTATGATTAACATTGAGATAGATCTATATTAAGACCTACTGTAATGCATGGATCAAATATAATGTTACACATCAGATTTTCCCCCCAACCATTAACTAAACGTTCATGTAAAACTTAGCAGATTATGACTGTGTGAATCTCGCTAATACATATTTCGCAATAATGTACTTTATAAGGGAGATTGCGCGCTGGCGGAAAGGCGTGTCTTATGCACGCGCTTTGCAAATGTCAGTCAGCGCGATCATTTTGTTTTCATCAGCATGGGTTTAAAAATCATATTTCACTGGTTTGGACTCATGTCATTGAGAATTCGATATGAATATTGAAAAAGCTGGAATGCTGTGCTTTGCAACAATAGACCTTCAACAGCAGTCATCCAGAGGCGAGCAGAGAAAAGGTTGGCTACTCCTCTCAGAAAACGTACAAATAAAGATCATTTTAGATGTGTAATTACTATTTGGAGCATTGGGATCGCTTGGGATTGGGAGCAGAGGGCTTAATGAATACATTTTTGTGAAAACCTCAAATTCGACCAAAACTGACATTTTTCACTTCTTTTGCCTGTAGCTCAAAATTAGTCCGTGCGCATTCCGACTCATTTTGCCAGCACGGGTCACAAATGTGAATGCATTAATATGGTAGGTTATGCATTTTATTAGAGGCCAGTTTTAAAATGTGACACTCAAGTTTGTAACAGGGGGTCTCTAGCTATCCACCAAAGGGGACTTTGGTCTCAGAAGGTTGAAGACCCCTGCTCTACAGTAAATGATATACAACATATACAACAAAGTGATGCTGCTTTTGCAATTAAGTATGAGAAAATAAGAAAACATGTCGGGCACAAGTCAGGCCTTGCCAGCGCTGTTGCCACCAACAGCCAGATCAGATTTCAGCAGTATAATTATTCTAATTGTCTCTGCAATACATCTGAAGCCAGACATGAAAGAATTCAGGGAACATCTTTAATTATACGCACTGGGGACCAAATAAGCACTTAGCAACTGAAAGATGTTTTATATAGAATTTATCTAGGGAACGTTTGATTTTAAAATATTGGGAGGAATGCTTCAGAAATGGTGTCTCTTCAGTTTGTTGAAGTGCCAAAGCTTAAGCCATACTTCACTTCAAAAGACCTGTTAAAACAGTGGCAAACAAGGAGACCGCTTTCCCACGTCTTAATCATTTCCAACCACTCGAAAGGTGATTGATTTTGCATTTGGAGCGCTTCCTGTACAATATGTTGTTGTCATCAAGAGTTTCAGTGTGCAACAGGTCAAACAGTAATTAAGTGGGGCGTCAGGAAACTGATCTTGAGGGGTTTTTCCCCCGCAGCGGGACAGAGAAGGCTCTCTGATGCAGGTGCAGTGTGCTGCTGGCTATTATCTGCCTTCTGATTGCTCCCCCTCAGGGTCTGGGGAATAAGGAGGTGGGGTGGGTCTGAGGAGTGGGTGTTGACTGCCCGCCTGTGGAAAATGCACACTGTAGCAGAAAAAGGAGACAGCAGGGGTGGAGGAGACTGTAGTTTGTTTTCAAAACCTAGTGAGCTGCCTTGCTGTCTAAATAGGCAGCTGAAATGGAAATGAAAAAAGACTAATTTAGATTGCTCTACTTAAGGTGCTGTCACATTAGTGATTTTCTGAACAATTTTGCAGGCAAAAAAGGTCCATTGTCTATTGACAACAGTGTAGTGATGTATCAAGCACAGCTCACACAGAAGTCACTTTCAACAGATTCCTGTTGGTCAATGTGGCACGACCAACTTAAACCCGTTTCGAAATCTGTGTGAGGAAATCTTTTCCACTCACTTGAAATTTGTGATCGCGTGGATTCCTATTAAAACGACATGGAATGAACAATGGTACAATGTGACCACACCTTGTGTACCATTTTTAATGTTTTTGAAAGATGTCTCTTATGTTCCCCAAGACTGTATTATTTGATCACAAAAAACCCTGAAATATTGTGAAATATTATTGCAATTTAAAATAACTGTTTTCTATTTTGAATATAATTTCAAATTTGAGCAGCCATTACTCCTGACTCCTGACAGTCACATGATCCTTCAGAAATCATTCTAATATGCTGATTTGGTACTTAAGAAATATTTGTGGATAATAAGAAATACAACAGTGGTGCTGCTTAATATTTCTGTGGAAACCATAATGCTTTTTTCAGGATTCTTTGACAATCAGGGTATCTTCCGTCCATTCCATATCCGTTTTCAAAGCAAAAAACGGAAAACGAAAAAACGGATCATTTTTTCATTTATCATGTTTTGCCTTATTCAGATATATACTTAAAACTATGTTTTTCTATTCTGCAAGAAAATTGTTTTTTTCTAAATAACAGATTTTAGAATATTGGCCTTATTTGGAACGGAAAAACGAGAAATGAGAAGACGGCTCGTTTGTTCGTATTTTTGTTTAATTCAACAAACGGAAAACGAAATTTTGGCGTGATTTCTCATGTTTCGTTTGCGCTTCACAAATCGGTTTATAGCTTCGATATTTCGTTTGCACACGTGGGCGGCGCTGAAACGCCCCTTTCATCTGATTGGCCAAATGGCTCCGCCTTCAGTACAGGCTTTCTAAATTCACCAGGCAGAATAAAAGTCAGTATGAATGCGGCGCAGAATATCGCACTTAATAACAAATTGTCTGAAACCACCACTCACTGTTGCCCACGTTGAAGCAGAAATATAATAATGTGAGCTAGCCTATATAGGCTATATGCTAAATACACATTTCTGGTTAAACTAGCATTGTATAAGAATCGCATGTCCCATAGATAAATTATGTGCAAAAATTTCTGTTCATTTGGATAAAAGTGAAGTGCAAAAAAAAATAAATATTGGGCTGAATAGTATAATAATGTGTCCAGGTATACAGTGCATACATTACATTTTATGGTCTGTATGGTACAGTATAAAAACCCTTGTCTATAGAAATTTCCCATAAAACATTACAATCCAACAACCCAATGTGTAAAACTTCTGTTCATTATCTGTGATTACAAAATTCCAATACTCATAGCAGCAATGTGTCTGGAATAACTGTTTAACTGTGCAATGAACAGCACATCATAAAAGCTTTTGAACACGTTGTGATTGCTTTTGTACATTCATGCAATTGCTTATGTACATCTGTCTGTAGTTTCCTGCATCATCAGCTGCTAATGTCTTGTTGCTCAAAATGTGTGTTTAGAAAACTTGTTGCTCTCTGTGCAATAGTCCTACCCCTCAAAAGATCTAGTCATTAGTTCATCGTTTAAGTCTTTAAATGAAAAATGTTTGATCTAGTTGTCATAAACTGTAAAGTATTTCTACACATTTTGTAAATTCGCCATGAATTGTGCAAGTGAATCTTGACTTTCACTAATGAAGAGAATTTTAGATCAACCAATGATAAACCAGTTCTCTGAAATAGCTCAAAGGTGCATCTCATGAACCTTCAATTGGAAAGCATATATAGACAGAGGATAACACAAGAGTTACAAATTCTGACAGTGAATGAACATCCAGACAACGATCAGGGTCAACAGACGAGAGGAAGAAGAGGAGTAAGGATGCATGGTGGAAGGGTACAGAGGCAAAACAGAGGAAGAGATAGAAGAGGCCAAGGATAGAGGTGCATATCAGATGAAATAAGGGCCACTATTGTGGACCATGTTGTCAATCATGGCCTTAAAATGGCTGAGGAGGGTCGAAGCATGCAGCCAAGTATTGGGAGATCAACTGTATCCTCAATTCAAACATTTAGAAACAGTCTCTTTAAATCAATATCCCACTTACAGTACTGTGTAAATTTGTACATTTGAAATGGATATATGGCATACATGAGACATGCAGCCTTCTGGATTTCTATACAGCTACTTAAATCCAAACTAATGCCACATTTTTTAAACTGTTCTTTAAGCTATATTTTAGAACAAAAGTTTGTATTCAAGGTTTTTTTTTATTATTATTTTGGTTTGTTTTGTTGTCCTGGTGCACCTTACACTTAGAAAAAGCATTGAGAAAAAAAAAAAATCATAGATTAAAACTTGTCAAGGCAATATGCAGAATGGGCATAGAAACATTTAGTATGCACGGCCTTTGGAAAGAAAATGCAGGACAATATGAAGTATACAGTACAATAATGAAATTCGTTAAAGATACTGGATTAAAAGGGAGAATTTAGCTGTTTTTTTTATTTATTTATTTAGTTTTGTTTGTTTCTTTGTTTCCCACTGCCCATTAGTGCTTCACACTCCAGTCCGGTTGGTGGCGGTAGTGCACCAAAAGTTGGCTTGCCAACCGCCATAAAACACCGATAAGGAGAAGCCTGCTTTTATATCAATCCTCAACGTATATTGTCGCGCTTAGCCTACTGTACATGGGGGCGCCCGCGCAATTATTTTATTTTATTTTTTTCTCCTCGGAATGAGCTCAAAATACTCCCATCATTTTTGGATGTGCATGCAGTCTGCATGAATGGAGCGCTCACAACATAAGAAATAAATTTGCAGAAATCTTGAAAACCAATTAAAAAAATAAAAAATAAAAAAATAAAAATAAATATATATATATATATATATATATATATATATATATATATATATAATATTTTACATCAAGGTGTATGCAGTCCGTGTTTCCAAACTTTCTTAATCGTTTTGCTAAAAAACATTCTACGTTTTATAATTATTTGTTACTCAGTCTTTACTGATTTTCAGTTTTGTATACCTTTTTAAAATTTGTAAGTTATTTGTTATTTTATATTAGGCATATGGTGTATTTTTATTCGTTTTGTTAATAAAAGTTATGTTCTACGTTATATTTTGTTGTTTTTGATGCCGAATTTACTGCTAATTTAAAAGTGAAAGTAAAATGCGCACAGTGCTTTTACAAGCTATTTGAACGAAGGCAAAGGAAAGTGGGAAAACTCGAACAAAAAACAAACAACTGTTTGACACCGAATAGCGCAAGTTTGAAAGTGAAAGTAAAACGTGCATGGAGCCTTGGTCGTTACAAAAAAAAAAAAAAGAAAAGAAAAAAATAGGCCTACATTTAACGAACAAAAAATGCTCCAAACGATTTTCTAAATTAACTTTATAAAAAAAATGAAACGAAATATAATAGGCTTAATAATAATAATAATGAATAACTTTTCCATTACATGCAAAACTGAACTATTTTAATAGCTGAAATAGCAGTAGGCTATAAGCTGTACCATTTTGCAGTTTAAATTGTGTGACATCCCCCCGCCCCCGCCTCCTGCAGGTGCCCCTGCTCTTCTAGACACAAGTGTTGTGTTTGTATGTGCTTCATTACCGTGCAGCTCAGGGGGCCCGTTGTTATAGCCTGCACTGGGGCCCGTCATTACCAAGTTACGCCACTGGTTAATAATAATGTTTAAATGTATGTTGGCTTTCCTAAGTAAATTGTCATTATTCTTAAAAGTAAACAGCTGTAGGTTTTTGGAGTAACCTGGATGACTGTGAGACTCCCGGCCTGACTGAAATTTTGTCCCAGCATTAAATAATTTGTGAATATTACTATATTAGTAAATACTTGTGGCTTGGAACAGCTGGAAAATTAAAAGTGTAGCCTACTGCAGTTCTTCGCTGGAGAAACTTCGATGACTGTAATCAGTGTGCGAAATAACCCAATTTGTGGGCGGTGGGCCCATGCTCCTCCAATTAATTATACACACACCTAATGCCTTTTAATATAAATAAAGGACAAGAGTGAGAAATGTTACGGATACATTATTATACTATTCAGCCCAATATTGATTTTTATTTGCACTTTACTTTTATCCAAATGAACAGAAATTTTTGCACATAATTTATCAATGGGACATGTGATTATTATACAATGCTATATAACCAAGAAATAATGTGTTAGCATACTGTAGCCTATATAGGCTAGCTCACATTATTATATTTCTGCTTCAACGTAGGTAACAGTGAGTGGTGGTTTCAGACAATTTGTTATTAAAGTGCGATATTCTGTGCCGCATTCATACTGACTTTTATTCTGCCTGAGAGAATTTAAAGCCTGTACTGAAGGCGGAGCCATTTGGCCAATCAGATGAAAGGGGCGTTTCAGCGCCGCCCACGTGTGCAAACGAAATATCGAAGCTATAAACCGATTTGTGAAGCGCAAACGAAACATGAGAAATCACGCCAAAATTTCGTTTTCCGTTTGTTGAATTAAACAAAAATACGAACAAACGAGCCGTCTTCTCATTTCTCGTTTTTCCGTTCCAAATAAGCCCAATATTCTAAAATCTGTTATTTAGAAAAAAATAATTTTCTTGCAGAATAGAAAAACATAGTTTAAGTATATATCTGAATAAGGCAAAACATGATAAATGAAAAAATGATCCGTTTTTTCGTTTTCCGTTTTTTGCTTTGAAAACGGATATGGAATGGACGGAAGATACCCTGATTTTTGACAAATACAAAGTTCAAAAGCATTAATTGAAATAGAAATCTTTTTGTAGCATTATAATAAAGGCCTTTATTTTCACCTTTGATAAATTTGATGCATCCTTTCTGTCCTTTTTGATACATACATAGCATAAAGAGTGGGTCTAAACATGCAAAATATTTATTGATACTTGTCAGTATTTACTGAAAAATAAGAGTATTTTTAAATCCACATTTTATTTGCCTTGTTTGCCATCTTGGATCCTGTTGGGAGCACAGCTATGATGTCCTAAAATGCTGCCTCCGTAGGCAGCTCGCTAGGTTTTGAAGCATAACACAGTATGACATGTAATAGTGTGATTATGTTATATTGAGAGCAAAGAACTGAGTTTCCTTGTCATAAACAGTACAACCAAGGCCCCTTGCATGAGTCTTTCACGGCAGCCGCCGGAGCACCAAGGACAGGAAACAACAGAACACCTTCTGCAGGCAGATGTTTCTTCCATTCTCAGCGTGGCCTCAGTAAATCCCTCTGGGCAGAGTAGCCAAGCTGTTTACAAGGAAAATAGAGACCAGCATCCCAGCAAAAGAGGAAATGCCTTTTGCTCACATTTGCTCTTCTGAATTATCTCTGCATAGCTGAAACTATGTTGACATCGTCCTGACCTGAGCAAAACTCTTGAAATGTCGATAAATGTCAAGTGCTTGAACCGAAGCCTGTTGACAGGGTACTACAGAAGGAAAAAGCATTTAAACACTCTGCTGATTCCCTTTTGTTTCATTGCGGCAGTATTTCTGAATCTCCATGTGGACAGCAGTCTTGCAGTCATCACTAAATGCTTTGTATGTAAAACACTATGTGACTCACAAACAAACTTAATTATGATCATAGATGGTGTTTTGTTAATGGTCTTAGAAGTTATGATAAACAAATCAGCAGTGTTTTGCAGAATATGACATTTTCCAGCTGAAATGTGTGTGAACTTTAAAACTGTCACAGAGGTATAGACATTATAGTTATTATAATTATAATATACAGTAGGTACATTGACTTTATAGTCATGAAACCGGTTTCAAAAACTGCTTTCTCTAACCTAACTTCACTAAATATTTTGAAAATATTATGAAACATATATGATTATTGATTGATTCATTCATTCATTCTTCCATTCTTCCTTGCTCTGGCTTAAGCAGTAGTTTAAGATCTAAAAAGCAAAGCATAATAGGTGATTAAGAATATAAATAATTTCGGTTACACTTTATTTTAAGGTGTCCTTGTTACAGTGTAACTATACATTTAAAGGGATAGTTCACCCAAAAATGAAAACTCTGTCATCCTTTACTCACCCACAAGTTGTTCCAAACCTGTATGAATTTCTTTCTTCTGTTGAATAAAAAAGAAGATATTTTGAAGAATGTTGATAACTAAACAGTTTCTGGTCCCCATTCACTTCCATATAATTTTTTTTCCCAATAATATGGAAGTCAATGGCTACCAGCAACTGTTTGGTTACCAACATTGTTCAGAATACCTTATTTTGTGTTCAGCAGAAGAAAGAAATTCATACAGGTTTGGAACAACTTGAGGGTAAGTAAATGATGACACAGTTTTCATTTTTGAGTGAACTGTCCCTTTAAGTACTGAGTAATATTAATTAACTACATGTACTTACTATATTATTAGGATTAGGGTTTGGCTTAGGGTTACTTGCATGTAATTATGCATAATTTATTGTTATTATAATAGTAAATGTAACGTGTAACAAGAACACCTTAAAGTGTTAACCTAATTTTAAATATTTATCACTTCATTTCTTGTCACTGTGTTTTGAAAATACAATAAGTGGAAAAATACGTTCAGTAAGAAGAGGCTGTTCAAATGTGCACATTATTTATATTTCTTTAATCTTGGTTCATTTAAACAGGGTGTTTAATTTTCATGTAAAAGATTTTCTAGATGAAAAACAATTGTTTAATGTTATAAATTGTTGATTTTATCATGAAAATTAGTCTTTTATGAGAATTTATCACGTGTTATAACCCTTCATTCCTGCAATAACCTAAAATAATGAAATAAATTAAAAAAAACTTTATGATTAGTGATCATGTCAAGATGTTAATCATTTATTCTTATTGATGAAAGCATTTCATGAATACTATAAATATGTTTGTCTTACTAAAAATATGTATGCATTTTTGTTGTTGAGCCCTGCATCCCAGCGAGAGGTCTGCTGTATGTATTTTCATGTTTTGTATCTGATGCCAAATCTGGCTCTTAACAGCATCCCTCTATTCTCCACACCCGCTCTCTCTCTCTTCCTGCCCAGAGGGATATCGCTGCCTTCAGAATGACCATCCCCTCGGGAGAGGTTTTTTTCTTCTCTTTCTCTCCCGCGTCCCACTCGTCCATGTCTCGCTGTCTTTCTGCCCTCACGCTGTGCTCTGGCCTCGGATACTGTCCATTAAGCTGTTTCCAGCAGCTCTGTAATATGAAGGAATGGAGTGCCCTCGGCACCCTGACATTCTGACTGTGTCATCATTAACCTGCCCGTCTGTGTATCTGCCCTCCGCGGGGCTTGCGTTTGCTGCATGGCTGAGGCGAGCACTGGAATGGCACAAATTATGTGCTTTTTATTAGACGCTGGGGTTATCCTATTAAAGGGAAGGTAGAGTGGGCTGGGATACGATATTCAGTGAAAAGCTCTCTGAATGCCGTCTAGAGATAATCCCTACCTTCACAACTCAGACATGCTCTTTTCGAAGCCATTTTCCCATGCGCTTATACACACACTGATCCAAGAGCACCAAACTGCCCGCCGAATGTACTGTAGATAAGGAATATAATTATTGACATTATATCTGCTAAAGAATTGTAGATGGTGTCAGCTGACATTTTTTAATAATGATCTAAGACTTGATATACTGGAGACAGTAAAAGAAAAAAAAGATATTGGGCTACATAGGTTATTAGGAATTTTACGCAATGATAAACATGGTAAAAGCGTATACCCATACCACCAACCCTGTCCCTAACCTTACCTGTATCCCACCTCAATAGCAGCAAGTGTTTTGCAATATAATAAGAACACAATAAGTACATTGCACTTATTTTTTGATGTAAATACATAGCAGTTAAGGCCACCAAATATCAAGTGGGACCAAATTTCCTTTTTTATTTTTATTTTAACATATATTCAGTTCTCGGTTATAGTAGATATACTACTACTACTACTACTACTACTACTAATAATAAAGTCTTTATATAAAATAATTTATTTTTCTTTATTTTATTTCAGTTTATTTCAATAACTTATATTTTAACATTCATTCAATTCTTGTTTATAGTGGATAATAATAATAATAATAATAAATGTCCTGACAACATTTTTATTTTTATTTTTTACTTGTATCTAAGTTCTTTTTCATTTTACATTTGTGTTTTTATAAAGCTTTTTTTTACCTGACATTCTAAATACAGCATGTAATAATTATTAATAAATGTTCTTTTTATTTTAACATACGTTTAGTTCTCAGGACTAGTAGATAATAATATTAATAATAATAATCATCATAAATAATCATTTTCTTATATAAAACACATTTTTTTTATTTTACTTTAACTTGTATCTAGGCTCGCTTTATTGCATTTTATTTTCTTTATTGAATTTTATTTCAATAACCTTTATTTTAACATTCATTTAGTTCCTGTTTATAGTGGATACTACTACTACTACTACTAATAAATGTTCTGACAACATTTTTATGTTTATCAACATTATCAAAACATGTATCCTAAGTTCCTTTTTTTGTTTTACATTTATGTTTTATAAGCTTTTATAACCTAACATTTTAAATACAGCATTTATACGCTCCTTTTCTGTCCTGTGTTGTATTTTCTGTTGAAACAAGAAGATGAGGTGGAACTAATGAAGTGCTCATCCTTCTAAAAATAGCCAAAATATTTAACAAATGAACACAGCGATGAGGATGTGTACATATTTTTCCATATTTTTTGTAAATTTGCCGATTTTCTACTGATTTCTACAGGCACAGATTTCTTGTAAGCCTAGTTAAAGTAAAATGTCTAGTTGATTCATCTTGTGCTGTAAATAATCAACCTTTAAATGCACACATACACACAACACACACACAGCAGCTCATGACCATTAGGCTGTTGGAATGCTAGACATTCCTGGTAATGCCCCTTAAGAGAGAAGAGGGAATATGGGCTATAAATGATGTAAAGCCTTCTCCCGAGATGCTCTGTCATAGTTTCGCTTTTGACTGCGTTACTGTATACTCCGTGTTGTTTTCCCGTCAGAAGATATTCACCTCAGTAAAAGGCTTTTCCCAGAGTTCCCTCCTACTGTAAGACAAAGGCTGATGAGGCAGCTTGTTTGCAACAATAAAGCAAACGTCCCCTTGTAAAGTGAAGAGTCGGCCGTCCCCTGAGCAGTTATTCTGCCGTTCCCCGGGTTAGCATTAGCATTGTTTTCCTGCAGTTGAAGAACTGCCTTTGTGTTCTCAGCTGCAGGCTTTAGTCTGAGGAGAGACAATTAAGGTATGCTACGTGCACTGAGAGCCAAATCCAAAATGGAGGACTCAGCCTGACTAATTAGTGGTAATTGCTGTATAGGCAAAGCAATTTGCTTGTTTTCTCTACAGTACTGTAAGTCATGCATCTAAAGACGTGGGTTTCCTTTCACATACCAGGAGAATGATAACACTTAAGATTGTTTTAGAGGCAGTGATTAATGGGCTTTTGTATTCATTGTCTGGCCCTTATGTTTGTGTTTTAGAAATATGAAATGTTAGATATACAGCATGTCATTGCTTTCTGTTTTCTGTCACGTGATGCATTTCCTGTTGAAACAAGAAGATGGGTGGGACTAATGAAATACTCATCCCCCTTTTTTAAAATAGTGAATACAATGTTGAAACCATGAAAGAAGATTTGCTGCTTGATGGTCAGTTTTTGTTTTTAATATAAATTTATTTTATTTTATTTTATTATTTAATTGTTTTTTTTTTCAAAGATCATTTGTGTTTTTCGCTTTGTGTCATTACATTTTGTTTTGTTTAGTTACGTTTTATATATACAGTATTACGCTAGATTCACACGGGGCGTTGGCATCAATGCTTGGTGCTGATGCGATAGGGATAACAGCCAATCACATTAGTTTTCTGCTGTTGCATGAACGCGATTGGCTAGCGTCTGCACCAGGGTATTTTCATAAGGCATTCTGATTGGCTGATGCCTGAGTTGACGCTTGAAAAATGGAAAAGTTTTCAACTTCTGTCGCGAGCAACGCTAGTGACGCGACGCAGTGGACCCACAATTCAGTTTGGCAATGCTCGACATCACTCCATTCAAAGTAAACGAGTTACAGTCTTCCATTGTTGAGGTTGGGAATCTTTATGTGATTATCATTCAAGAGAATAAAAATTTCTGGTCGTTGCATGGGTAGAGGCATTTTATAGGAGTACACTAGCATATAGATGACCTCAGCGCTAAAAAAACTAAAATCCATAAAATGCTTGTTATGCTATTTCATGGAGCCTGTAAACTGTTTAAGGAACGGTTTAGCTCGAGCTGTAAAAGTCTGTAATGGACACCACTACTATCAAAGCACGAGAAAATAAAGAGCATGAATTCATACAAGGTTGTACCAGATACTGAAGTCAACCATTAAAGTGCCTTGAAAAATGGTAAGGAGAAAACATGATATTTTTATTCAGATTTATTTGATGGGAATCACAATAACCTCATTATACTTATTTTCAGTGGAAAGCGAAATCTCGAGTGATGCATTTAACATTGACCCCGTCAGGGCTTTGTTCTATTTATATAGCCAAACAAAAGGACATGTTTGCCTAGAAAAGCATAACTGAGCACCGGAAATCGATGAAAAATACTCACCGCTCCCATGGGTCAGTTGTAATTATAAATGATAATGGCAGCTGCCTTTTCTTCCAGCTGGAAAGCAGTGGCTGAGATGGAGCAGTCAATTCCAATTACATGGAGGTGCGTGGAACTCTAGTATTGCACAAACTTAACCTGACCCATAAGCAGAGGCAGAAATTAAAAGGGGCATGGGGGCAAAAATGCCACCAAATTGAACAAAAAATGCAGTATTCGTTTTTAAAATATATTTAAATAAAAATAGGCTTAAAATAAGTAGCAACTGACAACTGACAGCAGATGTTTGATGTTTAAACTTTATTGGTCATGCTGACAGATGTATTAGCAGTGTGATTCATAGATTTGATTCTCTTGTTGTCACCTGGTTTTATGACCGTTATTCTTGCTTAACGCTCACTGTCACGTTTGATTTTAGGTCGTTACAAATCATGTGCTCCATCTCACCATTTCATCATTAACCCACCCTGAGGTTTTTACGTCCAAGCAGAAAGTGATAAAGCTTGGTAACAGAGACTGACAGGGTCACAGCCTTGATCATGGATACATGGCTCTGTTTCACAGTGCATGCTACCACAATTCAGCCCTCACATCAAAGGCACCTGAGGGCGGCATTCATGGACCTGCTCTTAAATGATATACGTTTATGTTTAAATGACCAAAATAAATGAATAAAGGAGTGAGGGTTTTGATTCAGTGAGGTCAGCCAGCCAATGAGAGAGGCATTCCCGTCAGCGAGAGAGGAAACGAACAGACCTGCAGGGCAGAGATAGCAGCCATTTGTCTCTGGCTGTTAGGCCTGTGTGGATCATGGAATTGCAGTACGCTGCCTCTCACGGATGATACTAGGCCGTGTATGAAATAGGAAATCGTATTTTCAGGCCCATTTTTTGAATCAAAGGCTTTAATTAACTGGAACATCTTAAATTTGAGAAATGAAATAAAAGGAAAATTAGAACTTTTGGAGAGTATCTGAGACCACCAGTTTTAGACATTTAGTGGTTTCAGAGGTTTGTGATCTAGTGAGGGTCAGTTTATTGCCACAGAATTACTAGTAGAGCATTGTGATAAAATAAATATATAATATAAAAAAAGAAACCGAACCAAAATAAATGAACAGTAGTAATGTATTAGCATGAATTATAAAAATACACTACTGCTGTTCATTTTTTTATTTTATATTTTGACATGCATTTAATTCTTGATTATAGTGAAGGATTATTATTATTATTATTATTATTATTATTATTATTATTGTTCTTATTGTTATTATTATTATTATTAAATACCACTACTACTACTACTACTACTAGTATTACTACTACTAATAATAATAAATGTCCAACATTTTTACATTTTATTTTAACTTGTATCTAGGTTATGTGTATCTTATTTTTTATTTTATTTTATTTTATTTTATTTTTTAATGTGCATTTAGTTCTCATTTAATAGATAATATAATAATAATAATAATAATAATAATAATAATAATAATAGTGTCCTGGCAACATTTTCATTTTATTTAAACTTGTATCTAGGTTCTCTATTTTAGTGTTTTACTTTATTTTAATTTAGTTTAGTTTATTTTAGTTTATTTTAATTTAGTTTAGTTTGCATGCTTTTAGGTTTGCTTAATATGACCCATACAATTTTCAGTTGTCTTATTGCAGTCAAATTATACCACAATATCACAATGCGTTAATCACTAAATGTATATTTTCAGTGGTAACCAGTGATTTTATTTTATTTTATTTTATTTTATTTTATTTTATTTTATTTTTAATATGACCCATACATAAAAAAGTCTTATTGCACTCAAAATAAACCACAAAATTCACATGGGTTAATCAGTAAATGTATATTTTTAGTGGTAACCAGTGGTTTGTTTAAACTTTAATCTAGGTTCTTTATTTTATTTAATTTTTTGTTTTGTTTTGCTTTGTTTTGCATGCTTTTAGGTTTTCTTAATATAACCCACACAACTGTCATATGAAAGTGTTTTTGCAGTCAAATTAAATTTCATGTTTTATTTTATTTTATTTTATCTTATCTTATCTTAATATGACCCATACAATTGTCATATGAAAATACAAAAGTCTTAATTCAGTCAAATTAAACCACATATATCACAATGCCTTAATCACTAAATGTATATTTTAGTGATAACCAGTGGTGTGCACAGGGGATTTGAGCTGCTGCCCCTTTAATTGCTAATGTTAAAGTGCCCTCACATCTCCCTTCACCCCCCCTCCCCCAACCAAAAAAAAGGAAAGACGATTTCAGCTGATGTCTGTTCACACCATTGGTTGTAACCCACCTTTACCATTTCTCAACTTTGATATGTGTGACACCGGGTGACTCTACGTCTTCAAACCTCTACATCTCTACGTCTTCAGTTGTGTGTAACGGCAACATCTCAACATCTGAAAGCCCAGATCAAACCACAACAAAGATGAGCACATACCCTCCACACACTGCACACTTGAACCTGATAGCACAGCCATCACTTCCACTTGTCAGAGAGACGATGTGCTGTGGGTTATTTGTATGTGTGTGTGTTCATGGGGGGTGTTATCCCAGATGTGCTATCATACAGGGAAGCCTGTCAGCCCGGGCCAGTAAATCTGTCAGAGATTATGTGCAGATGATGGATTCCTCTTTATGGCCTGTTGATCTGGCTGGAATATTTATACGATGCCATAACAGGGATGATGCGCATGAGAGGCTGATGCTGTGGTCTCGCTTATTTAGGCCTGCCTGTCTGTCAGCTTAGTGTGTGCTCTCTTTTATTTTTCTCTCTCTCTCTTCATCTACCCCCAGCTCTCCCTCTCTGACTCCCTCCGTTTGAGTGTGTGTGTTTCCTGTGAGCGCCTGGGTTTTCTTTGCAATCAAGATCTGTTAGTCCATTGTCATCTCAGAAGTCTCATGTTCAGTGATTGTGAGAGCACTCAATGCTTATCTCAGAAACACAATACATGTGCAAAGGATCTTTCATTATTTTCAGCCTAGCCAAGTTTCTCATAGCAATTTTTTTGCTCTGTACAAAAAGCAGCCTGTTCCTGAGGGGTATTGTTTATTTGGGGTTTTTTTTGGTCTTGTGAGTTGTAGTCTCGTATTCGCGTAAAGCCATGTTTCACATTTGTGCTGGACTTAAAGAAAACAGCTGGCTCACAGAGCTCTGTCTCATACCCTTGAGCACAGCTGTGAAAGTGTGAAAAAAGAGCGAGAGGTGAAATACAAATATTACACTTGATTTTAAAGGTAATGATTACTTGATTTTCAATATATATATTTTTCTTTTTATAGTTGTTTTTGCTATTAACCCTGTAAAGCTGACATATGAAATAATAGTCTGTCAGTTTTTCAAATGAAACAATTTATTGAACCTTTAGACAAATATGTGTATGTTAGTTGTTTTTAAAAGTTTGGAGCTCTTAGTTAAGGAGGAAAAAACATCCTATCTTATTCAGAAGCCCAAACTGAGCAAAGATGTGCAATTTCATGCAGTTGCTGATATTTACAGGACCAAACATTAAGATGAAATTCTAATATACTTAAATTCTCAGTAAGTGTTCATTTTGAAATATTACTAACCATATAAAAGTTATTACATAATATGGATCATTAAAGATTTTAATGCAGAAAGACCTGTGTATCACAACCTGAAGGTGGATATTTTTAGAATTATAATAGGCCTATAAAAGGCATTTTACTTGCCAAAAACTATGAACTATCAAGCAGAAGACGGAAGGCATGTAATAGATTGTGTATAACAGGTTTTACAGTAAGGTTTTGATAATATTGATAATTTAGAGACCTTGCAAGTTTGCATATTGAATATGACATAAGCTTTTTAGGGTTAATTAATACACATTGACAGCTACAGTATGTACGACATTTGCAGGTTGACGTCACGAGAAGTTTAAACATCGTGGCTGTGTGTCACTATTAAAGCATTGCACTATTTGTTAAGGACATCCCAACACATCAACTTCTGGCTCAAACACTGGAGGAAAATTGGGGCGAGACTGTCTGTTTGTCCAGACAGTGGAAGACAGTGGGCAGAGTTGTGCGCCATTCAGAACTATTATCAAAATAATGAACAAATTTTAGAACAGCAAATTCTGTCAAAGGTTTGAATTTACTATGAAACAGAAGTAGTGACAGATATTTTCCTCCATACTGTGATGTACATCCAAGCTTAGCAGGTTATTGAAAAAGAAAAAAAATTAAGGCAGGGACTTGGTGCTATGCAGTGATTGTTGATTGGATTTTGAGATAGAGTTATGATATTTTGTTTAAAAATTACAAGGTCAAACATACACATGGATAAATCGTTCGCAATAAGATTCATAACATGTATTTAGAAAATGCAGTTAAGTTATTTTAGATGTTGACCAAAACATATTTACTTACAGTTTTAGAATGAATATGGGCTTAAAGTGCACACTCTGAGCTTTAATTTAAAGGTATTCTCATCAAAATTGGAGGAAAGGTTAAGGAATTACAGCCCTTTAATATGTACTTCCCCCTTTTTCAAGGGACCAAACGTAATTGGACAGTTGACTCAAAAGCTGTTTCGTGGACAGGTGTGGGCTATTCCTTCATTATTTCTACATCAATTAAGCAGGTAAGAGGTCTGGAGTTGATTCTAAGTGTGACATTTGCATTTGGAAGCTGTTACTGTGAACCCACATCATGCGGCAAGGGAGCTCTGCATGCAAGTAAAACAGGTTTGAATTAGGCTTCGAAAACATAAGAAATCCATCAGAGAGATAGCAGGAACATTAGGAGTGGCCAAAACAACAGTTTGGTATATTCTGAGAAAAAAAAGGACACACTGGTGAGCTCAGCAATATAAAAAGGCCTGGATGTGTAAAGTCTGTTTTTGGTTTTGTTTCAGGTTCTTGTTTTCATGTCTTTTATTTTGAAGTTCTGTTATGGTTCCTGTTTGTGTCATGCTTCCCTTGCCCTCATGTCTCTTTGCTATTTGTCTCACAATGTGTCTTGTTCTGATTGGTTCTCTTGTCTTTTGTGTCATGTCTTGATTGGTTGTTCTCTTATGTGACCTGCTTAGTTTGCTATAAGTTTTCAGCATAATTTGTGCTTTGTCGTGTATTGACGTTGTAACCTGCTGTTGGTGAGTCTAGTCCGTTCATGCCATGTCAAGCCTGTTTCATGTCAAGTCTGTTCAAGTCAAGTCTTCGTTTGGATTGTGTTTGTACTTTGGATCACATTGTAAATAAACTGCACTTGGGTTCATCACTACGCTCGCCTACAGTGGACTCCTCACATGGACCACACGACCACTACAATGAACCCAGCAGTTACATCACCTCCTCTGCCTGCTCAGCAAACTGCATATTATAGAGAGTGAACACGGCCTGATTTGCAGAACTTTGGCCATTTGGTGGGTTTTAATGTGATGTGGCGTTGAAGGGATATTTTTTCGAATGGTTTAAACGAACCCATTCGCTCAGGACTACCAGGGGGTAAGATTTCGTGGTCTCTGAACAGTATATTGATCATGCTCTGCTTTTGGCTGGGATCACCCTTGACTGGGGAATTAAGTGATGAGGAGCCCCGCAAATGTTCTGTGCCTGCCACTCCCAAGCCTTCTCATCATGTTTTCCACACCAAGCCTGCTAACGTCATGTGCCTGCCAAGCCACAGCTCACACCCATCATGTCTAAGTACTCCAGGACCTGCTCACGTCATGCCAGTTAAGTCAACATTTACTCCTGTCATGTCTAACAAGTCACAGTCTGATTACCTGTCTACCAATCCAGAGTCTGATAATGTCATGTCTGCTACCCCAGGGCCTGCTCACGTCATGCTGGTTACTCAGGAGATTCTCCATAACATGGCTGCTATTCAAGAGCTCCATCGCAAGATGGCTGCCACTCAAGAGTCTCTTGAGAAAATGGCCACCGTTCTCGAGTCTGCTCACGTCACGCCTGCCAAGCCAGAGTCTGCTCACGTCACGCCTGCCAAGCCAGAGTCTGCTCACGTCACGCCTGTCAAGCCAGAGTCTACGGGGCCTGCTCACGTCACGCCTGTCAAGCCAGAGTCTACGGGGCCTGCTCACGCCACGCCTGAGTCCCCGGCCAAGATGGCCGCCACGCCTGAGCCTTGTCACGTCACGGCTGTCACCAAAAATTCCCCTAAGGATTTTTTTGGGGGGGGGCTATAGTACCCAAGCTCCTGCGGATGCGGAGCTTGGGCCAGGACTGATTGCCAGTGTGATGGACCCACCACTGATGTCGGTGCGAGCAGCTGGCATCCCCAGGGCCTCAGCACTGGCTGTCACAGAGACTGTTCCCCTGACCTCAGTGCTTCCTATTATGGCGGTCGCCATTTTGTGCGTGTGGGCTGCACACTGCACTCCTGAGGCCTCTCCTGTCCACGAGTCTGCTCCTGAGGCCTCTCCTGTCCACGAGTCTGCTCCTGAGGCCTCTTCTGTCCACGAGTCTGCTCCAGTGCCTCCAGAGGAGGCGGCGTCCACTGCAGAACCACCAGAGGTGGCGGCTTCCGCTGCAGAACCTCCCGAGGTGGTGGCGCCCACTTATGAACTCACGGTCTGTCCTGTCACGGCCACGGAGGCCGTTCCTGAACTCACGGTCTGTCCTGTCACGGCCACAGAGGCCGTCCATGAACTCACGGTCTGTCCTGTCACAGCCACAGAGGCTGTCCATGAACTCACAGTCTGTCCTGTCACGGCCACGGAGGCCGTTCCTGAACTCACGGTCTGTCCTGTCACGGCCACGGGGGCCGTTCCTGAACTCACGGTCTGTCCTGTCATGGCCACTGAGACCCCTGCTCTGCCCGCTCCGCCATGGCCCCCTGCTCTGCCTGCTCCGCCATGGCCCACTGCTCCCCCATGGCTTCCTGCCCCGTCTGTTCTGCCATTGCCCCATGCTCCAGGCCCGGGTTTGCTCCACGCTCCCTCCATCCCTCCCCCCATTCTGCCTCTGCTCCACCTCCCTCCTGGACATTTTGGGGTCTGTTTTGGTTTTTGTTTCAGGCTTCTGGAGCCGCCTTTTTTGAGGGGGGAATATGTAAAGTCTGTTTTTGGTTTTGTTTCAGGTTCTTGTTTTCATGTCTTTTATTTTGAAGTTCTGTTATGGTTCCTGTTTGTGTCATGCTTCCCTTGCCCTCATGTCTCTTTGCTATTGGTTCCCTTGTACTATGTGTCTTGTTCTGATTGGTTCTCTTGTTCTTTGTGTCATGTCTTGATTGGTTGTTCTTGTCATGTGACCTGCTTAGTTTGCTATAAGTTTTCTAGTTATTGCATTTGTGCTTTGTCGTGTATTGACGTTGTAACCTGCTGTTGGTGAGTCTAGTCCGTTCATGCCATGTCAAGCCTGTTTCATGTCAAGTCTGTTCAAGTCAAGTCTTCGTTTTAACAGGTTTCACTTGGATCACATTGTAAATAAACTGCACTTGGGTTCATCACTACGCTCGCCTACAGTGGACTCCTCGTTACAGGATGTTCACAGAGGACAACAGTGGTGGATGATTGGATGATCCTCTCCATGGCAAAGAAAAACCCTTTCACAATATCCAGCCAAGTGAAGAACACTCTCCAGGAGGTAGGTGTCTCACTGTCAAAGTCTACAATCAAGAGAAGAATTCACCAGAGCAAATACACAGGGTTCACCACAAGATGCAAACAAGGCCAGATTACACTTTGCCAAAAAACATCTAAAAGCCATGACCACTTCTGAAAAGCATTCTTGATGTTGAAAATTAAGATCAACCTGTACCAGAATGACGGGAAGAAAAAAGTATGGAGAAGTTCTGGAACAGTTCGTGATCCAAAGCATACAACATCATCTGTGAAACATGGTGGAGCAGTGTGATGGCATGAGCATGCATGGCTTCCAGTGGCACTGGGTTACTGGTGTTTAGTGATGATGTGAAGTGATGGTGTGAAGTGTATAGGGATATACTCTCTGCCCAGATTCAGTCAAATGGAGCAAAGTTGATTGGGCGGCGCTTCATAGTACAAGAGGACGATGACCCAAAACATACAGTAAAAGCAACCCAAGAGTTTTTGAAGGTAAAAAAAGTGGAATATTCTGCAATGGCCAAGTCAGTCTCCTGATTTCAACCCGATTGAGCATGCATTTCACTTGCTGAAGACAAAACTAAAGACAGAAAGACCCACAAACAAACAACAACTGAAGTCAGCTGCAGTAAAGGCCTGGCAAAGCATCACAAAGGAGGAAACCCAGTTTCTGGTGATGTCCATGAGTTCCAGACTTAAGGCAGTCATTGCCTGCAAAGGATTCTCAACAAAATATTAAAAATTAACATTTTATTTATGATTATATTTATTTGTCCAATTACATTTGAAAATAGGGGGACTGTGTATAAAAATGGTTGTAATTCCTGAAAGTTTTAAGTTATATTTTTGTTCAACCCCTTAAATTAAAGCTGAAAGTCTGCACTTCAATTTCATCTTGATTGTTTCATTTTAATTCTATTCTGGTGCCATACCGAGCCAAAATTATGAAAATTGTGTCTGTGTCCAAATATATATGGACCTACTTGTATATAGGGTGAATTTTAAAAATCCTTGAAATGTGAATGTTCACACTGTAGGCCTTGTGGAAAGAAATAATGATAGATTATGTTTTCTGAGGACTCTAATGAAAGAACACTTCATTTCCCAGGGTGCATCACTTGTGTTGAATTTCTTTGATTTATAGTTCTTTAAATTCTTCTTTCTTCATTGTAATTCAAATTCTTTCTGCGGGCTGTGGCCAATTCAATTCAAATTCACATACAGTAGGGAGTCAGTTCTTCAGTTTTTCTGAATTTTGCCCAATCCTGCTGGCATTGATGAACAGATTGCAAAAATAATGATCAAACTAGTTTCACAAACACTCCTTGATTCTTCACTCATTACGTTTGCAATCTTCATTCATGCCAAAACACAAGCTTAGTGAAAGAAGATAAGTGTGGAAGTGACATGAGGGTGAGTAAATGATAACGAAATGCTCATTTTTGGGTGAACTGGCCCTTTAACGCTCACATTTAAGCACATTACAGTTTATATTGTAGGAACAACTCTATATTCTAAAAATATATGTGCTTGCCTTGTGCGTAAGCAAATATAGGGCTGTACCTGAATAAGCTTGTCAGAGCCTTAAAATAAAACAGAGATGCAAAAGCAGCATCCAGAGGCAGAGAAAAAGTGTTTCTCTGTGGAATTTTTACAGCAAGTCTGAATATCCCCTCACATAAAGCAGGCTCAAGGCCGACATCAGCCTCCTCTTTCACTCTCACTGCCCATCAACAACTCTACTGCCGCTGACCTGCCAGCAACACTTCTAGGCCAGGGAGGAGGAATGGTTTGGCCTTTGTCCTAACTCAGGAGAGGTCGCCCTTCAGAGATGGAAAAGCATTAACCACTTAGATTTTCAAACAAAGAAAAATTACACCGGCGTTTGCTTTGACAAGTTTCTAGAAACAGACTTGGCCTTTTTTGTTTCATGTCACTGGTGCAGAACAATTAGAATAGGGTGGAAAAGAATGGAAAGTCAATATTTTTTGCCTGGCTAAATATCTACCAGCATTTCTGCTCATTTGTGGCTTGTAAAACTCAAATGTTATGCAGTGCTGTGAGAAATAGCAACTGCTGAAGTTTGTAATGTGAGCTACCTCTTGACATTACCTGTTACCTGTTATAACAAACAAGCACAAAATGCAGCTTTATTCCCATCCCAGTGCCTCCTCCTCTAATATTTGCTCCCAGCACCATGACATTCGCTCCAAAGGTCATTTCTACAGGCTTCTGCAGTTTAAACAATTCTCCGTTTGATAATCATTCACAGTCAAAAAGTCACAGAGTGGCTTTTGTGGAAAACAGGTTGTGAAGTGACCAAATTTAGCAATTGCTCCAACAGCTTTTATTTTATTATAATTCTGTCATCATTTACTTACCCTCATGTTGTTCCAAACTTGTATGCCTTTTTGCTTTTGTGGAACTCAATAGAAGATATTTTGAAGAATGTCCAAGCTGTTCCTTTCCATACAATAAAAGTGAATAGTGACTGTAGCTGGTCCCCATTGTATGGAAAAGAGCAGCTCGGACACTCTGCTAGATATCTCACTTTGTGTTCTGTGCTTAAAAGCAAGTCATTCAGGTTTGAAAGTAAACAATGACTAAGCATTTATTATTTTGGGGTGAACTGTCCCTTTAAGGCTCCAGAAGCATGTTTTAAGTGTCTGCTTGAACATTGCTTTGTCTCCTTTCGTCATCACAGTCTGACCAACACACCTCATAAGAATGCTGGGATAAGCTTTTACAAGTGCTGCAGCCATCAGACTTTGTGAGATGAATTTGCTTTCGCAGCTATTGTGAGAGCTTTTTTGGTGTTTGTCCAGTGTAAAGCCAACAAAGGGATTTGACAGAATATAGTGTCCTAGATACCGTATCCTGTTTGATTCATTTGTTTGCTCCTGTGTGTTTTCTTAATAGACTAGGTTTTTTTGTGGATGCCTGTACCTTTTGCACTTTGTCCATCAGCAATTTTCTCATCTGCTGCTGTTTTATTGTTTGCAAGGCCGACTTTTACATGTACTGTAGCCATGGCCTATACAGTAGGAATATATCTCGACCAAGGCAATTGGTTGGGTGATATTTGCCTATTTTGGGCCAGTTAACTGAAGTGCCTAGTGTCGGCTCTAATATCTGATTTGTTACTCACCCTCACACTGTCCTAGAGGTCCCAGATTTTTTGGAAAAAATTATCCATCTCTGTGAATCCATGTTATGCAATTGAATGGGACCCTCAAAAAAGCTGACACTTCAAAAACTACGCAAAACAAATCCATGAAACCCAAGAGGATGAATTAATGTGTTCTAAAGCAAAACAACAGGTTTCACCTATTGTTGTTATTCAGAAGACATTAGCTGCGTTTCCATTACAGATTTGTGCAAAACGTTTGCGATATTTTGTACATGTCGAAAAAAAAAAAATTATAATAAGTTATAATAAGTTATGGCGAAGGATGTTGGTAGGTTTACGTGTATCGCAGCCACAGCACAGCACTAGTGTATCTTTAGCAAAGCAGTACGGAGAGCCGCTTCTGAAACGTGCTGTGGCACAAGCATTGACTAGAGTTGCCGCGATCAACTCTGATGGCCGTGTCAGAGCCTCAATGCACTGCAGATGTGTGCAGTGTAAATAAGGGTTTATCCAAGCATTAATGGCAAGGAGAGGCTCTTCTACTTGAGTACAGCCACGTATGAGGTGTTTCTTGGAGGTACATTAAAGCTTTATGTACACCTGGTGACCTGTAAATGGAAAAAAACTGTTTTCATTGAAATTGCCTGAAAAACCACCTTATGCGAGTGTAAACACTTTTTTTTGTGATATATGGGAGTTTTTGTGAATATGACGTTTCCATTGGATGTATTTTCGATTCGCAGTTTAAATTTGCGCGGTTTGATGTGTAATGGAAAGCTACGGATTCATTCCCTGGGGTTGTATGGGTTACTGTAGTGTTTGTGTTGGATGGTTTTTGAAGCATCAACTTTGAGAGAACCATCCACTTGCATTATATGGAGTCACAGAGATGGATTATTCTTCTAAAAATCTTCATTTGTATTCCACAGAAGAAATATATTCATATACATCTGGGATGGCATGAGGGTGCGTAAACAATAAGAGAGTTTTTCCTTTTTAATGAATAGTCCACATTTTCTGTTTTCAAATTGAATTTTGTAAAACAGACTGTTGAGACTCTAGTAATGAAATTGACTATTAATTCTATATTACTGTAAATTCAGTGGTCTATATTAAAGTTGCTACATTGCTTGGCAGCTGCAAACAGCTTAAAATGAAGTTAACAAACTATGTTAATTAGTTCAATGTAAAATAATTTGTTTCTAGCATTTAAAATGACTAACATTAGATTTTTACTGTTTTATTTTTTATTTATTTACACAGAATATCATTGAATTTTATTATCAGTCATTTGTGATTATTGGCCATAACATGAAAATAATTGTCAGCCAGAAAGTTTCCATTTCAGTGCACCCCTTAATAAATAATTGTTTTTTATACCAATTTTGCCATTTATAGTGCCATATATAAATATATCAGTCATAAAATATAAATACAAATATATCATCCCGTATATCAGTCAAGCACAACAGTGTATTTGTGAGCCTGTTTGCATGCACCAATAATCTGTTCGTCTGGCAGGAGTAAACAGTGTGTTTAGCTTGAAGTACAGGGTCATGGAGAGCGCTCTCTCAGCGTATTTTGATCACTAGAGACATCCTGCTCTCAGCAGAGCTGGTTTTAAGATGTCTGCACACATCCCAGAGGCCCATCTTGAGGCTCATTTAAGTGTACGTTAAGAGTGGTGACCGTTCACATGGCATCTTTTATGGTGAACCACATCCACCGAACGCGTGTTTGAAGAAAACAGAACGAAAAAAAATCACCTTGAGCTTTCAATCTCCCACACACATACACACATTTGTTTTCTTCGTTTTTATATTTAATGCCTCATAAACTCGTCTTACTAACACAGAGGGAATTTTTCCTCTCTCCGAGGTGTCGTTTGTGTCGAGTGTAGGAAACTAAGCTTTACAGAATTCTTCGCAGGGATTGTTTTGACCCTTTGACAGGCTGGCCTTTGTCTGGTTTCCTTTGTTATAATTTTCTGGTCCAACAGCAAGTTGAATGTTATTTTCCTCGTGTCTCTCTGGGGTTTTACGGGAATAAATAAGAGCTCTCAAGCTCCAGCTTAACAAGGTTGTCTGGAGTGCCAGCGTGAGAGGAGGGGGTTTAGAGTTCTCCACCCACAGAACACTCCTCAGAGGGTTTTGCCATCAGCTGCTGTCTCAAAGCCTTTCAAAACGCCTGTGTTTTTTTGTTTTTTTTTTTCCTGTTGGGACCATTTGTGTTATGGAGTTGAGGTTAAGCACTGAATTTACCTTGTTGGAATACTATTTGATGAAAAGCGTACTGTAGAGCAGATGTGTGTAGATGCTAAGTGCTGTCACCGCAGCGGAAGCCTTGTCTGGGTCAAGTGCTTGGGCACAGTGGTGCTCAATAAGTGCTTAGAGACACAATACTACATTGCAGTACATTAGACAGCGAGCTGTCATAATAGCTGTAATAACGGACTGATGTAGTATCTAGAGTACTGAAATTATGAGCTAAAGCAATGTGAAATTGAGGTACATTGGCACAAGTGCACAGGTGTTTACTTTGGACACTTTTAAGTTTGTTTTGTCTTGAAAGCTTTTTTTTTTTTTTTTGCTGCTTTAAAAATGTGGTATAAATATATAAATATACACTGCTGTTCAAAAGTTTGGGGTCATTAAGATTTTTGAATTTTTTAATGCTCACCAAGACTACATTTAGCAACTCCAGACTGATTCTTCAGAAATCATTCTAATATGTTGATTTGGTGCCCAATGAAACATATCTTATTATTTTCCATATTGAAAACAGTTGTGCTGCTTAATATTTTTGTGAAAACAGTGATACATATTTTTCAGGATTCAAAAGAACAGCATTTATTTGAAGTAGAAATCTTTTGTAACATTATACATGTCTTTATTTTTACTTTTGATCAATTTAATGCATTTTTGCTGAACATAAGTATCAATTTCTTTCAAAAGACCATACTGACCTCACACTTTTGAATGGTAGTGTGTATTTTTCATCGTAAAATATGACAATCTATTATAAAAAAATAGTATAACCTTTTTAAAATGATGAAAACGTTTATACAAACCATATTTACTGAGTGAAAATATTATGATCTGCTGCAACTACACAAATTATAATCATAGCCCTGTTGATTGACATCATTTTTTTTGCAACCAACAATTTTTCACCTATTAAAGTTCTTTGTAATATTGGTGTACTTGTTTACCAAGGAGACAACAGAGTCAGTGAAGAACTTGAGATGAAATATGAGTCATTGTAATGTGTGAAGAAATATCTCTTGTGAACAGAACATTTTTATTGTGCATTTTTCCAGTCAGGCTGTAATTTTGTAAAAAATATTTAGTATATATTGGAGTTATTTTGGGTAAATATTTAAAATGTTTAATTATAAATACACTGTCGCTGTTAGTGGACAAATGAAATAAACTAGTGAGAGTGTTAAGTGTTTTAGGGGAGTTTATTTTCTTAAAGTCCACAGTGCCAAAATACCCGTAGCTAAAGAAACACCTGTACACACTTCTCTGCCAATTAAACATCTGAGCGTCTGGGGGCAAGGGTCCAATGAGTTCAACACAAGGACGCTTCTGGCTTCGTTGCAGTAGTAGGCCTGTTTTTTCCGGCAGAAACACAAATCCATTTTAATTCTCTTCAAGCCTGAAAAGAGGTTCACAGTTGGCGAGTGGAGCGATATTATCCGGGGCTCTGAGGAGCGGACTGCAGAAGAATGTGAAGTTGGAGACTCTCGTTTGGCAGGTCCCATGCTGTGTTATTTAACGATCGGTGAGCGTGTCAGCCTCACAGCTGCGCCTTGAACGACTGCCGCCAGCTGAGGACGATACTGAATGCCTGATTTTGCCAAGATAAGGATCTGTTTCCATTACAGAGCTGGCACTCTTCACGCCAGCTACCTTGTCTTCGGTTCAAACTGGTCGGTTTGCCACAAAGACATTGGGATGTGACATGATTCACTTCCCAGAAAAGTTATTGTTTTGAACAGTCTTCTTGCATGATTAGGACTGTCGAGAAAGGAGGGATCCCAGCTGGATTTAATTGTTCTGACATTCGGACAGCATTCACAGAGAGAGAGAGAGAAGGGAAGAGAGGAGAGAGAAATCTCAAGTATGTTTGAAATGGAGTCTGCTGAAAACATTTCAGCGGGACTCTATGAAGTCGGGCCGTTGGTTAAAAATAGTTCCTCTGGCTCTTGTCTGTGGAGAAATGTTTGCCTGGAACTTGATATGTCCTCCATTGACCTACAAGTATTGATTAAACGATATTGTTTTCGTATTGTTTGGTCTGTTATTAACTGCTCATGTACAATATCATAATTTTGGTTGTTCTTAAAGAACTAAGGAGGAGTTTTGTGGCTTTAAATCCATGTCAGTTGTCTGTAGTGTACTCCTGAATGCTAACAAAATTAACCTTCTGCACTACACAGATTTTTTGCAACTCACTAACAATAGCAACTAGCAGATCATGGTTCATGGTCAATTGATTTTTTTTAAAAAAGGACAAGCTATTTGATATGTTTCATCCAAACAACCTCATTCCATAAGAAATACATCAATACAGGAAGGAAAACTGTGTTCTTTAAGCAATTTCATGGTCTTTAATTAGAGCTGGACGATATGACCTAAAATCAAAATCTTGATTAATTGAACATTTTACATCGATTACGATTAATGAATGATTTTTTAATTTTTTTTTTTTTTTATTTACTTGCCCTCATAGTTCACTGACAGTGTTTGTATTGTAAATATGCTCAACTATTAAAGGTAGGATATTTTATCTAATGAAAGTGCATTTCTTATCTTTGTGATTTTAAAATAATTTTAAAATAACTATTTATGGTTATTTATCAAATATTTCGAACAATTGAAATCAAAGCACAAATTTAAGTTTGAATGTAAAAAAGATATTTTCACATTGAAAGTGTGTAAAAAAGCATATTTTTACGCTGCTCCAGTTGCCATGCTGCTGACTGGACGGAGTCACATGACCGCACATGCAGTAGTATGTTTTTAAGGGGAATGTCAGGGTTGCCAATTCGGCCTGCTGCCACAGGTTGTTTTTTAGTCAGTTTTTTTAAATAAAAAGCGATCGCACTTAGTGCGATTTTGACGGAGGGGAAGACTCCAGGGAAAAAAAATGCGATTGGGCTAGTTTTGATCTAGTTTTGAATAGCAATCTGGCTTGTTTTGTTTCCCAGACCTGGCAACCCTGGGGAAAGTATTAACAGGGTTAAAAAAATGTAATGACATGGGAAAATTACATCGGTTAGAGGTTCTTAATTTCAGTTTCGATTCCTTTTAGATTTAATCATCCAGCCTTATCTTTAATAGAAAGGTCGTTAACATTATGGTGTTAGCATTGCAGTATTTATCACTCATATTGCTTTTCTGTTTTCTTGGTTCCTTCGCTTATTTTTAAGCGAGTAAGTAATAAAATAAGGTATTTTGAAAAATATGTTAAGAAAAGACATTTTCTTCCAGGCATCAATCCAGAAATAATGGAGGGGCATTTCTTAAAGTTTTCTTGACAGGGTGGCTTTAGTTTCAAGGGCTAGGGCTACGATTATGGCTTTGTTGATGAAAGGGACTTACAGCAGATTAACCTTTGCCTTGCAGGCAGACACGGGAGCAGGAGACACCCCCAGACTTCTTCTACTTCTCTGATTTCGAGAGGCACAATGCTGAGATCGCAGCATATCATCTAGACAGGTAACGGGCCGTAAATGTCAGCCTCTGGCATGAATAGAGTGCTTGTGAGATGTTTGTCTTCCCCTGAATATATGTGTATGTATACATCCACCACATGCCACTAGTGTATATGAACCTGTGGGGCAGCATTTATTTGCACAAGAATGTTTTGTGTGCATGTGAATGTGTAACGCTTGTGGTGTGTCCTGTATGTTTTCAGCACGTTTGAACTTGTGTTTATATGTATGTGTGAAAATACAGTATGTGAGCGTATCTCGGGGCAGTAAGCAGTCAGAAACCTGCAGTTTAACACTCATATACAGCAAATCCAGAGAGAACATAATGACTCGCTCTGAATGAGCACAAACACATCCGTCAGTATCTGATCACCAATCGAGCTCCATCCAACAATGTCTCCTTATAGGTGATTACCCTTCTGATGAATGTCAGTGATTGAGAGGCTTTAATTTGTGTCAGCCACAATAACCCGTGTACATCTGTCCTTGTCAGCTCATTTCAGCCGAGTTTATTGGTTGTTTGCTATATGAGTCAGATTTTCCCCGATTGTGATCTGAAACTCTGGTATTTATTGCCATTATAGTTTATTTCCATTCTCGTCTCATTTTCTCCTCATCAATGTGATCGAACGGGGGTGGACAGCCAGAAACATTGTCCCAGGCCCTGTCGTAGAGGAGGCCCAATGGACAAAAATCACAAATTATTTAAGAAAAAAAATACATAGGTCATGTACACTGTATATTAGGTTTTAGGTACAATTAAATGTTATTTATATTTATTAATAATAATAAAAATAATAATAAACAGTCATAACAGTCAGTTTTATTAAATTGAGATTTATACATCATCTGAAAGCTGAATAAATAAGCTTTCCATTGATGTATGGTTTGTTAGGATCTGACAATACTTGGCCGAGATACAACTATTTGAAAATCTGGAATCTGAGGGATCAAAAAAATCAAAATATTGAGAAAATGGCCTTTAAAGTTGTCCAAATGAAGTTCTTAGCAATGCATATTACTAATCAAAAATTAAGTTTTGATATATTTATGGTAGGAAATTTACAAAATATCTTCATGGAACATGATCTTTACTTAATATCCTAATGATTTTTGGCATAAAAGAGAAATCGATCATTTTGACCCACACAGTGTATTTTTGGATATTGCTGCAAATATACCCCAGCGACTTTTTTAGTCCAGAGTCACAAATTAGCTTCTCACATATTTATTTTATTTGAATATTATTTATCTTTATTGTTTTATTATTTTTACAGATATTTTTACTGAAAAAAAGATGATTTTTGGAGTGTAATGTCCTCTGTGATGTGATCTACTCATTGAGCCTAGTGAGAAAGGGGCCCAGCCATAACAATTAGTGAATTTTAGTGATGGCCTTTGTCCACAATGAAGGTCCCTCATTTGATTGGTGTGTTGTTGTTCTGTGCTGTTCTCTGTCAAGCACTCTGCTTCTCCTCTCCAGCAGTGCGAGCATGAGTCAGAACGAACACAGCGTGAGTCTTGGGCACAATATAATCATTCAGCTGGCCCGACCCGGCCCAGACCGGCCTGGTCCGCCTCACTTCCATCTGCACATCTGGCCGGGAATAAAATCTAGTCGGTACACACAGGCATGTGTGTGGGTAGAAAGCGCAAACCAAGAACATGAAAAAACACCAGCTTTTCTAAATAAAGTTCATCTGGGTTAGACAAAAGTGCAGGTTGTTATTTCTATTTTAAAGCACCATCACCCAGTGGGCCTCTCTGTCCTCGCAAGCCCACCACGGCTATATCTGACAGCGTACCATTAATTATCTGATTTTAGTCGATGGGAAACGCTCGCTGTAGCGTGGCTTTGGGGAGGAAGTCAGGATTGAGGGAGACGAGTGGTTTGAAAAGACAACTTTTCATTTGCTCCACAGTTCCCTCTGAGTTCTACATCGGACAGTGAGAGAGGAGCAAAACGCTCCTGCACACAAACTCTCTCTGTCATCTCTGTCAGCATGACTGGGCAATTAGTAGCTTCAAGTGCTTTTATCCCTTAGGCCCCGTCCATTAGTTGTTTTCAGGCTGATTTTTGCTAAGTTGCCCTGTCAGCAGAGGGTCTACACTCGCACGTGGGGTGAAGAGGTTTTAAAACTTGGATGAGCAAACCACGCTCGCTCATAGTGTCACATTCACTAATAAATTCAGTTTTGTTTAAGGTCAGTTCTGTGAAAAGATACAATAAATGATGAATAAAAATGTGTTATTTTCCAAGTTATTAAATGTGAAATAAACAATAATTAAAAGAGTTGTGATAAAACAAATTAATTAATCCCTTAACAGGGTACTAATTTATTATTCAAAATCTATTTATTTTATGTAGAATAGTTTGAGCGCCGTCTACTGGTAAAAGTTAGCACTAATTTTGCCTACCATAGTTTCGTCAAACAATTTGCTATCTGAATTTGGTCATTTAAGTCTAAGTTAATTTACCTAGTTAATTAACTAATGTTATATTATATATAATTTTGTATGTGTAATGTATCATTTTGTATGTATATATTTATATAATGTAATGTATTATGTTATATGTATATAATGTATATTAAGTTAGTAAATTTCGTAGAGCAAATATCTGTTTAAAAAGTTTTTTTGATTCTCAAAAAAAAAATTCTGTACACAGTATGCACATGTATACATGTATGCATTTATCAGTCAAAAAATAATTATAACATGATGCTCACACTAATTTGTGTCCTGTAACTCAGCAGCAAACCTAGTAAGTAAAGTATGAACAGTATGAACTATTATATAAAAGTGAATGTATTGTGAAAACGAAAAATAATTTTGTCTCATTGATTGATCAACAGGATCCTGGATTTCCGTCGAGTGCCGCCAGTGGCTGGGCGACTGGTGAATATGACCAAAGAGATACGAGATGTGACCCGTGACAAAAAACTGTGGAGAACCTTTTTTATTTCACCAGGTACTGAACACCCAGCAATCACTTTCTTCTCTTCACTTACTTCTATTCTGTTATCAGTTGATAAGCATTGAATCAGTTAATGTTTGGGTGAAGTTAAGGAACTTTAAAATGAATCGTTTTGGCCCATACAACCCTAACTGAGGCAAGATCAAGTCTTTTTTATTTTTATATTTTGCATTGGATCTACTCTGTGCTTTAAACATTTTTTATGTACAACCTAATCAGAGGAGACTGTGATTTTCTCTTACTATTGTAAACAACCAGTAGATGGCGCTGTTAGTCAATTCATTTTCAAGTGAGACCTCATTTGACACCAACTTCAGATTTGTGCCATATAATTCCCTAGGCTGAAATTGAAAAATATACCATAGCCCTCTAAAGATTTTACAATTTTTAAAAAAATTTTTGTAATAAGTCTCATTTATTTGATCATAAATAAAGTAAAAACAGTAATGTTGTGAAATATTATGATTTTAAATAATAGTTTTCTATTTTTATTTTTATTTGATGGAAAATCTGTTTCCAGCAGCTATTACATTACAGTCTGCATGATTAAAAATAATAATTTAAACTCAATATGAAATGCTGTTCACAAACTATACAATATTGTGACATATTTCCAGATGAAACAGGATGTTCAACAAAACTTTTGTTTAATTGATTTGTGAAAAATGTTTAAGTATCTTATTATTCATCCTTTTTATTATCATTTTCTCTGAAAAAGTGTGATTTTTTTTCCCTTTTAATTAGAGGAATCTAACAGTGTTGTAAAGTAGACATAAATATTTAATGCAATAAGTAAAACACAATACATTTCTAGTTAAAAATCTAATCTAATATTTTTTTTACTAAATGCTTAAGGAGGATTAATTGTATTTGCTATATTAATTATATTTACATGTATTTTTTACGAAGACATTTAATTTCATGAAATTGTGCACAATAAGAGCAGAACATGCCTTACTGAAGTAAATTAGGTCATTTCTTTCATTTAATGTTGACTTTAAAATAATCATTATAAATATACTGCACTCTCTGTGTCATCATTTTAAGGGGTTTGTTTTATTACACTCTATCATCCCTCCAGCCAATAACATCTGCTTCTACGGCGAATGTTCATACTACTGCTCCACAGAGCATGCTCTGTGTGGGAAGCCTGACCAGATCGAAGGCTCTTTAGCAGCATTTCTGCCCGACCTGGCTTTGGCCAAGCGCAGGACCTGGAGAAACCCCTGGAGACGATCCTATCACAAACGCAAGAAAGCAGAGTGAGGACCACACAGCACAATTTATTTCGACAAATATAATTCAAGAATATATAATTATATATATATATATTGTCTTAAGATGAAACACTTTCATTGGAACATTGCTGAAGTAATTGATGTAGAGGCTTAAAAAGATATATTCATTATAAAATCCTGAATAGGAGGGTATTAAACATGCAACATGTTTTATCTGTTCAGTTCTAATTATCCAGTTTCTGGATTATCATGATAGCCCTCTAGTGTCTCATTACAGTGACCTTCATCATGTTGTGCTGTTTTTCATTGTACAGTGTGTGTGTGTGTGTGTGTTTGTAGGTGGGAAGTGGATCCAGATTACTGTGAAGAGGTAAAGCAGACGCCACCCTATGACAGTGGCACACGTCTGCTGGACATCATGGACATGACCATTTTTGATTTCCTCATGGGTAAGAGGATTTCACACAAGTGAAGCTAAAATTTAGTCAAGCTATTTGTGTAATAAATATTACGTTGATATATCTTCAAAGGAAATATGGATCGTCATCATTATGAGACATTTGAAAAATTTGGAAATGAAACTTTCATTATTCACCTTGATAATGGAAGAGGGTAAGACATTATTCATGATTTCTTTTTTAACTCTCATAATACAACTAGCTTTAATTCATTATTTTTTCATTCACAGTTCATTATTATTGATGTGTGCTTGCTTTGTATGTTATGAAGTATTGTCATTAAAAAAAAATGTAATTTCTGTCTGATTTCTCTTTTAATCTTCAGCTTTGGTAAACATTCTCATGATGAGCTCTCCATACTGGTGCCTTTGAGTCAGTGCTGCAGGTTAGTATTTGCATTATTAATTACTTATTATTCAATAGTTGTCCAATCACTGCAAGAAATTCCAAAAGTGGTTTGAATCAGGGCTGTCAAATTAAGCAGCATTTAACAGGCATTTCACTATTTTTATGATAAAAATGATCAATAAAATTTCAACAAATATAAAATATCACCTGTTTTATAAATACTATTTAATTATTCTATAGAATGTTAATATTATCAATTAATTAACTGCTATAGAGTCAGGTTCCTGACTTTTAACAATTATCTTAGAAACATATAAACCTTATAAACAGACCTGTTGTGGGCTATGAGGTTGTTAATCAATGGTTTTGTTGGAGCCATTATTTTAACTCATTTTTTAAATAATAATTCAATTTAAAAGCGGAATTTGTGGTGAAAAACTACATTACCCATAATGCAGCATAGATAATTCCACCAATCAGTCACACCGAGCAAATTGCCCACTTCTATGAAGCACTGACATAATCTAGTAAGTCTCCCTATGCTCTCAAAATACTACAGTATCTGTATATATGTATATTTTGCATGAAACTTATAAAATGTATTGTTTTCATAGATACGATCAACTTTAAATAAGCAGTTTTAATTTCACCATCATTTTAATTCAAATGAAAACATCAAATTTAATGTCTTTTCGCCTGATTTTCAAATACTTTTTTGCTTCAAATCAAAGTTTTGTGATGTTGTGATTCAACTCATAGCTGGTTGGAGTGATTCCTGACTTATAACGCTTTAACGAGGACTTAAAAAAAAGAATGGAAAAAATACTCCAATACTGCTGAAAAAGTGGGCAAACACTTATTAACTAATTTCCTAATGTCCTAATTTCATCCTAATTTAATTATCCTCAAGAAAATACATTGTTAAATCGATACATGATTGGAAATGACTTGGTGGTTTTTGGTTCGTGATCTGTTTGACTCAGGGTGAAGAAGTCCACTCATTTACGGCTTCAGCTGTTGGCTAAGGAGGAGTTCAAACTGAGTGCTCTGATGGAGGAAAGTCTGCAGACTGACACGCTGTCGCCCATCCTTATTAGGCCTCATCTGGAGGCCATGGACCGCCGGCTGCGCCTGGTGCTCCAGGTACTGGCCGACTGCATTGAGAAGGAGGGCTACAGTAACGTAGTAGAGGACAACCTGGTCGCAGAGGGCATGAACACGGGCACAGCCCCACAAAGGTAGTGGGCACAGACTGATCAGATGCCCCCAGGGGGTCCTTTGAAGTCCCACCACAGCTCTATAGAGCATGAACGTCTTGCAAGAGATGCTCTTGTTGATAAACTTTTCTGAATTCAGTGAATTCCAAAGACTCATTCCTCAACTAATGGACCATGTGTTAAAATAAAGACACGCAGGAGACAGCGAAAGAGACGGTGTTCTGCAGTCCTGCATCCAAAATGTAAGCTGATCTTCACATGTTAAAGCCAGTGCTGTGAAGCAGTGGTTCTCAACTGGTGGACTGTCACATTAAAATGGGTTTGACTCATGTAAACAGCAAAGAAAAAACAACACTTAAATGCAAATAATAAAATAATTACCATAAAAATAATGATGATAATAATAATTATTAGTATTATTATTATTGCAGCTTATAAAATACAATGCAAACAAAACAGAAATAATATTAATAAATAATAATAATTATAGTTTATAAAAAAAAAGCATTAGTAGTAAAAAAAAACAAATGATCCTATTCAGCTTATGTTTATTTAATTTGGTATATTATCTAAACAATAATAATAATAATTTTTGATTAATATATTACGTTATAAAAAGGTTTTTTTTTTCCTATTTAGCCTATGTCATGGTTATAATTTGGCATATTATTGAATCTGTGCTATTCTTGTTAGGCCTAATATTAATCATTTTGAGTAGAAAATTATATTTTGGTTTACTTTTGTATGATAAACAGCTTTGGTTCTATACTGTGTTGCCACATAATGTTTAATGTGAGATGCAAAGCAAAACCAGTTGAGAACCACTGTTATAAAGGATTTAAATAAATACATCATGAATTACATAATACATATCCATGTTTTTACAGCACATCATTTAACCAGTATTTGCTGTCCCTTTGGGAAACTATTTGAACTTTAGAGTTATAGCAACTATTTTTTTTTAAAAGAAATGAGCAAAGGATGCACAGGACAGACTAACAGCCATGTTTGGCTGAAGTTTTGCAGCTAAAGAAGGCAACATTTCAGCTGACATTTCAGTTCAAACTTATGAGGAACTACAGCTTCACAAACTCTCTCACCGCTGTACGTGACGTGTGCACCTTTGTCTGAGTATAAGTGGACTTTCATGTCTTCAAATAAAATTCTTTATACTCTCTCCATACCATGGAGGAATAAGAGGAACCGTGCTTCCATATAGCAATGTATTTTTCTTGACCCTATTTAGGACAAAAAGCTTTGAGTGAAATGTGAGTTTTCTCCCAAAAGTGTCCCGTCTGTCATGTTATAGCTGATCAGAGGTTATTTATTGAGCTCCATATTTATTATTCCAAACATGCCATTCATAAATTCTGTTACAAATCAAAGAGGTAGATTCATCTAGTGCATTAAACCAGTTGCAGTATTTGTGCTAATGTGAGTAGATAAGTAACAATGTGCAGTGTATGTTTGAAAAAAGTTGATGGTTTACTGGACTTCAGAGAAATGTCCTTAAAATGTAACAACTTGCATCATTTCCAGCATATCAGAGCTTTTTTCAGTCATATTTAAGGCAATATCAAAAACTGAACGTTGGAATATCAATAATCAATATTGTTGAGTGACTGCTGCATTTCCACCCACGTGACCTAAAAATGTAGCCCTTAAATTGCACAAGGATGCTGATTAATAATGTCAAATCTATGAATCACTGTAGAATTTTCATGCTATTAAACTAAAATTTTGAAAAACTGTTTTGTTGTGCTCAGAGTATGTGAATGGTGTTTTTTAGATCTATATGATGGTATACACATCCTGAATTAGCATTCTATTGCAGAATTTTCAAAAACAATAAAATAAAAATTACAATAACTACATTAATTTGGAATTGCAGAAATGTTTTTAGAAACTAGAAAGAGTACATGACAGTTAACTAAAGCATTAATACCACTTGGGTTTTAGTAGGCCAAAGTCATTGGCAGACACACAGAGGTCATGTTAGTTTTGCTGTTTGAGCTATTTTCTTAGTATAATTTTGTATATATGATATGCTCTAGTGTATGTATAGCGTGTAACATTTAGTGTCTTTTTAGTTGAGGGTGGGAAGGATGTTGGTGTTTATGTTGAGCTCTCTACAGCCTTTGTTGTACTACGAAACACGTTTCTAGTAACTGCTGAAAAAGTCCTGTAAATACGATGTGAATTCAGTGCCTGTGCAATTAGAGAAATACTTGAATACTCGGTTGTGGAGATGACAGAGTAATCAGCAGAATAAATGTGGTTTATTATACCAAGGCTACACCGCAGTTTCATACATTTTGTTGTTTTCTTTATATGTACAGTTAGTATTTTCTCATTTTTAAAGAAATTCAGTATGTTTTGCTGTTGCTGTCTTATTTTGTCTCTTAATGGGACTTTTTGTTTCAGTTTTTCCCCTTGGTTATGGTGCAATAAACAAAGATTAAGCAAATGGTCTTATACAGATGTTCTTTTTTAATATACATATAAAATTTCATTTTAGTAATGATATACTTTTGAAAACATCACTGGCGTTATATTAACACTGGTGTTTCCACACTAATAATATGAACAGCAGCAGTGTTAATATAACATTAGGGATTTTGTTGCATAGGCACTGCTATTTTTTTTCATAAAAAATTAGACATAATTATTGCTAAAAAGCATGAAAATACATTTAATTTATTTCGCTTTAATTTAATTGCTACAAAATCACCTTTAGAGCAGTTGTTTGTTCTAAACATGATAAAATGTAGACTTTTGTTTAAATAGGTGCAATTGATCAGTCATCTAGACCAGCTAATAACCATTAATGTCCAACTTGATCCAGCTAGATGCCATTTAGAAACTGTTTGCTATATGTTGGCCACAGCCATATCACCCTGCAGCCCAAGACTGGTTGCCCACTGAAGCTAAGCAGGGTTGAGCCTGGTCAGTACCTGGATGGGAGACCTCCTGGGAGAACTAGGTTGCTGCTGGAAGAGGTGTTAGTGAGGCCAGCAGGGGGTGCTCACCCTGTGGTCTGTGTGGGTCCAAATGCCCCAGTATAGTGATGGGGACACTATACTGTAAAAAGCACTGTCTTTCGGATGAGATGTTAAACCGAGGTCCTGACTCTCTGTGGTCACTAAAAAAAATCCCATGGCACTTCTCGTAAAGAGTAGGGGTGTAACTCCGGTGTCCTGGCCAAATTCCCTCCACTGGCCGTTGTCTATCATGGCCTCCTAATAATCCCCATCCACTTGATTGGCTCTATGACTCTCTCTCCTCTCCACCTGTAGCTGGTGTGTGGTGAGTGCACTGGCGTCGCTGTCCTGTGGCTGCCGTTGCATCATCCAAGTGGATGCTGCACACTGGTGGTGGTTGAGGAGAGACCCCCCACATGATTGTAAAAGTGCTTTGGGTGTACGGCAATACACAATAAAGCGCTGTATAAATGCATCATTTATTCATTCATTCATATAGTGTTTGCTATGTAGTAATTAAAGTGATTAGGAAATGCCTGGGCTGTTTTATGACATGCTTCATTATATATTAGCTCAAATAATGGTACGATAATTAATGTGCATAGTCTATCTGAACAATTTTAAAAGCTGTCCCACTGTACCTGAAGGCCGCTGCCCCACATTATTTAACATATTAAGCTAAAATGAGACTGTATTTAATATAGAACCTCAGATATAATTAGATATCATTTTCAATAATGCCACTGGGAAAAAAAAAAATCAAACTGTGGTGCAAAAGCAATGCAGACATTAATAATGATGACAGTTATTGTAAAGTGTTATGTAGTTTTTTTTTTGTTTTGTCTGGTGAGTATCTAAACAGTGCAGCTCCTCCATCATCCATCCAAAAAAAAAACAAAAAAACTCTGCGCTACGATGTAGGATTACTTAAATTAAATATTTTCAAAATATTAAAGAAATATTCTATTCTTTTTTAAATACTAAAAATCAACTAAGGCTTTAATCATAACATTTATAACTTTTTATAATTTTATATATTATTTGCTTATATCAGTAGGCCTATTAATTAAAAGGAGCATTATTAAATAATGTATAGTGATATAACAAATACATTTATATTACTGTATTTTAATGTGGTTTGTATTTTTAAATTATAATAAAAGAAAGAAAGAAAGAAAGAAAGAAAGAAAGAAAAGCCTAGACATGTTAAAAGCCTAATCTGACATCTGCAGGTCACTCAAGTGACTTCACTTCAGAGGAATACATTCATTAGGAATGTAAGCTATTCCTAATGAAATATATTAGCCTAATGTTATAGGCCCATATAACATTTGATACAACAACATGGAGAAACCACGGGGTCATTTTGCCCCCCACCTTTTAAATATTTGGGGCAGTTTTGCCTCAAGCCCCGGTTAATGTCTGCCCCTGATGCACAACATGTTTTTCCGCTGGTGCAGTAGGCTAATGGTCTTCTGTGGAGTGGTCTGGTCTGGGGAGACAGGGACCACTAATCGGACTGCAGCAATCAGAGCAGCCGCAGACTGTCCAGCAGAGGAAACGGCGTCATGGGAACGGAGCGGGATTCCGCAGGGACCGTTATCAGATCGCACTCTCCGTGCACTCAGACAGGAAACGCCACAAGAGCGCAAATATCTGTGTGATCATTACTCGCGTTTGTAAACTTCATTTTGAACGAACGAACGCAAAACAACTGGACGAGAATCCTTGTTCAAGTCTCACCTGCTGAAATATCAAACCAATGGCATTTTTGACGAAGTGTATCATTTAAAAAAGAAAAATGAACGATTTTGGTCCCAGATGTCCGAGCTGCATGTGTCCAAACAAGGAAGTGAGATCGATCTGAGGCCACACACATACATCTCGCGCCGCGGGCTGTTTGCTCGTGTTTCTCGGTCCCTCATATGCCACTTAATGTTCTTTTGAACACACATCCCCTTTTTAGTCACGGAAACACAATTTATGGCTATTATGTCGCATTATAGATTGCATCTACAGAAGCCAAGAGTTGTTGCCGAGAGATATGTGAATCAAGGGGCCACAACTCAACGCAACACAAACAACCTGAAAGAGTTAAGACTAAAGACACGAGAAACATGTTTGTTAATGTTTCATTCGTCATTCAATTAAGAGGATCAGACTATAAAAAGATACACGACAAAACAAAACATCCAATCCCGAGTAGGACTGGACCACCCAGAATCAAAGAGTGAATGAGTGACTAGAGTTTGTTGATCACGCCCCGGGTTCAGACGTTTACAGTAGTTCCAGTCATGTACGCCCATTATATGAGCATCTGAGCAGCAGCCGGTCACTTCCCCTACACACACTCACAAACACTTCTCATGAGAGCTGCTTCATTTGTCTTGGCCAGCTAGAGCCTTTCTCATTACTAGAAACCATAAAGGCTTGCCACCCTGGACGACTGATGATGTTTGACAGTTCGCAATATCCTTATAACTGTTTTAACTATGATGGAGAAGGATACCCCTCATGTGGCACTGATGAAGAGAAGAAAGTGTGTCGACCAGCTTACAGGTATTTCATTATTATTATTATTATTATTATTATTATTATTATGTAATTAGTGTGCTAATTAATATTTTACATTATTATTATTAATTTATTTTTAATTTTAGATTTGTTAATGTATTATTTGTTAATTGTCTATAAGATATAATATTAAAAAGTAGTAATAATTTACCATTTTAAAAAAACAATTAGCATATATTTTATTTAGCACATTTGTTTAGCACTTTTACAATAATTTTGTAAATTAAATTAAATAGTTAATGTTATTATTATGATGTTTTTATTATTTTATATTTCAAAATATGTAGTGTTATGTATTACAGAGTGTAATACTGTTTCTAAGTAATTAATGAAAGGTTATTATATTATAATATATAAAACAATTTTTTGAAGTTATAAAAATGAATATATATATATATATATATATATATATATGTGTGTGTGTGTGTGTGTGTATATATATATATATATATATATATATATATATATATATATATATAAAATTAGTAATTATGAAAAGTTGTCTGCTATTGTCTTGATCAGAGCGCACTTGCAATATGGAGTCTCTCACTCCAGATTGTTATAATATTATCAAGATTAATGAGGAGTTTCATTTAAAGCATATTAATTATATATTTAAAGTATATTTTTACATTTAAAGTATATCATATTCGTAATATTCTATTCATTATTTGTGCATGTGTATGAATGATTACAAATAAGTTTGTAAACCCTAAATTAGGTGATACAGACCTCTTTGAAGGGCCAAATCTTTTCTTACTCTTTCTCTGACATGGCTTTTCTGTCTCTCTATCAGTTACATTGCACTAATAGCGATGGCTATACAGCAGAGCCCAGAGAATAAAGTTACTCTATCAGGAATCTACGAGTTCATCATGAAGAGATTTCCTTATTACAGATCCAACCAGAGGGCTTGGCAAAACTCAATTCGTCATAACCTCTCTCTAAACAGCTGCTTTATAAAGGTATGATGGAGGCTGGATATTTATGTTAAAATGTAAACATGAAGATTTAAAAAAATAAAACTGAATGAATTGTTTCCAATAAATAACCGTAACTAGATTGTTATGCTGTGCATCATAGGAAGTTCTGAAATCTGTGCTCAGGTGCAATAAATGTTTAAGAAATAGTAAAGAAAACCCATAGTTATAATTGTAAAGGCATTATTACTAATGGTTTTCTTAACTTTAGGGGTTTGTTGTAACTGGCTGCTGATTATTTGTTTTCCTCAGGTGCCCACGTCTGAGTAGCGAGAAAGGAAAAGGTAATTACTGGACATTAGCAAGGCCTGTAGTCCCATGCTGGACCTCTTTAATGTGACTTTACGTCGCCGCCGCCGCAGACGCAACTTAAAAATGGGCTTGAAGGAGCCAGCCGAACCCTTTATTGCCATGGACGCTCATCAGGGCATTGCAGTAAGACCCACGGATTCAGATTCTTTCTGCCCCGTGAACACTAGTCACAGACCGGCCCAAAACAACCCACCTCTCAGCAAACCTGAGCCCGAGATCAAATTCAGCATTGACTACATTCTCTCCACGCCAGACCCTCTGCCTGGGTTCAGAGCCCCTAATAGTGCAGCTGGAGCTGTGATCCACCACCTGGAGCCACAACATCTCAATCTACACTTCTGGACCATGTAATCAAAACCATAGGACGCAGATCAGTAAACGGTCAAAAAACTTTAAAGCTTCTGTAGTGCGCAAACAGTCTTTCCCATAATGCAAATTGACTTGTCAGTAGGCACATGCAGTTTGCTGTGTGCTAGTGCTCCTGTCAGTAATATGCTGTCACTCATGTTAGCAAAGTTGTTAAATAAAAATACATATAGTAACTTAAGTATAATATTATTTAATGATAATGATAATAATTTGAGGATATAAAGAATAATGCTCTCTTTAAAAAGATCCATATATCGTCATGAAATTTTGAAGGCATACCCTAGTAAAGAAAGTAATATATACGAAGTATAAAGTTCAAATCTGTTAACATATTTACTGAGATTTCTCTAGAGACTTACTGATATAAAAATTATAATTAAGCTTTATTTGGAGTACTACTTGTGCACAATGCACATTTCTTAATATTAAGCCTAAAATGTGTTTTAATGTCACTATTGATGAGGATTGTATGATCTTTGAATAATATCGGCCTTTAAATGCAAGATATTTAAAGTGTACCTGAATTATACTTGCAATAGTTCCATTTTAGCACAATCAAATATACTTCATATATACTTCAGCACAATTAAAGTACATTAAGTACAAAATTAGTTGTGCAAATTTAGCAGACTTTAAGTATACCAGTATACTAAAAGTACAATTGCAGGGTATTTTTATTAAGCACATAAATATGTAAATGTATTTGAAGTATACTTAGCATGAAAGAAATGTATTTCAAATACATTTTGGTATATTTATTTTTCACTAGGGTAGACAATTAATTCTGATGAAATCAATCATACTTTTAATAGCAAACATACTGTAGGTAATACTTTACAAAAAGTCTCCATTAGTTAACATGAAAAATACTTCTAAAGCATTTATTAATTTTAGTTCATGTTAATTATAACATTTACTAATGCATTATTAAAATCAGAAGTTGTATTTGTTCTTATTGAATGGACCTGAGTAACTAACAAAGATTAATAAATGCTATAATAAATGTATTGCTTATTATCAGTAATATTAGTTAATGCATTAACTAATGGGACCTTACTGTAAAGTGTGACTCAAACATAACTTACATTTTCATTTTAAAAACAGCAGATCTCATACTCACCTGAGGTGTGTTGGTGTTGCAGACACGGGTTTGTAGTTAGTGAAGTGTTTGCAAACAAATGCAGTAACATAGCTATGGGGTTGGCGTAATCAGCATTCCCTGCTTACTGCACAACTGCTGAACGACTCTATTGTTTACATATGTTGTTTATAATGTGTATCATTGGCCCTTGACAGTCTGTGATCCGTATCAATCACTGATAGACTGAGCATATGCCCCCGCGGGCAAAACCAGAGCTCTCCGTCTCTAAAGCCCTCCCCGGGGTGTTTTTGCCGTTTCGTTCGGGAATCTCTGTTTATTTCAAAGCATCTTTAAACTCTGGACAAAGATGATTTCAGAAAGGGAAAAGTGAGATGTGCTGTTCTCAATCCTAACAGTTCAGCTGAATCGACTGCAATGCATAATAGCCATTGTTTTCGTTTGGTCGTTAGTTTTTAGTCAAAATCAAACAAGCTAAGTAGTAGATGAAACAATAATCATAATTCGTAAATTTGTAGGTTTATAAGAGAAATCATTGCTGGGATCTATGAAATATTGTTTGACTGCCAATATAAGGCAATAAAGCAGTAATCATTGAAAATATTGCTTAAAGACTCTTTCTTCCCCTGTCTACAACACTGAGGATTTGAGAAAACATATATTGTCATCTTCCAAATATTTTATGACAGATTGAGTATTTGGACATTAAAATCATAAAAAGTGCTATAACTAAAATGAAGCACTCATTGAACAAAACCAGGTTGTAAATGATCACACTAAATTTCAGCCAGTTTTCAATAACATTCTAAATAAGTCTGATTTATCGTAAAGAATTCAAATGAGTGCTTCGTTTTATTTCCTATATAACATATTTAGCGTAAATAAAGTAAAAAGTCTATTACACACACATCAAGAAAATTCTTATTAATGACATATAGAAATGCTTTGGCATATTTAAATAGACATAACTGAATATTAGCGAACTGTCAGACAAGCGCAGTCTAACCTTCTCCAAATCTCCCTAATCTCTCTGACTGACCTTTTCCATTTATATAAGGTCTGACTGAATATGATCCAAACACTCTATTAGAATACATATCACTCAGAAAGCTGGGAGTTTAGAGCGGAAGCCTGTTAACATTTATTTTCCTTCTAAGGTGTATCAATCATGGCTTGCTTTGTGCTCAGGAGGGGACATTTTTCAATTTAACCTTTATATTATGGAGTGACTGCATCAGAAAGGTTTCAACACACTTAACATGAGTGGCATTTAATATAGCATTACACTTGCAAGGTTAGCCGGAGATGTGACCTTATTCAAATCCTGCTGCCACTACAACACCTATCCTGATGCAATTATAATTAAACGGCTTATGCCGGCTTGCAAATCCTCTGATCGATCACTGATATTAAGGTAAATATTGCACTGCCCCCAGTGAACATCTAACTCTAAAACTGTTATGGATCAGCAGGTTTCTATTAACAGCGTTGTTGATGTTGTGCGCTCTGGTGTGGATATATTTGGGTAAATTAACTTAGCATAAAGTGCTTCGAGGCTTGATCTTAAAAGGCCCGAGATCTCAAAAAAAAAATTCAAAGCTCCGACAGCATTCTTTTACCCTGCCACTGCATTAGGATTACTCTCATTTTTGTTAAAATGCAAAACCAGTTCATAGCTCACCCATTAATGTGTCTCTTCTGGTTTGGAAATACTGTAACACTGTTGTTCACTTGGCTCGTCTGTCGTTGTACAAATCTTAAAATAAAAATGGTAGTTTTTCCCCTCATATTTGTAAATAAACCCTCTTTTGGTGCATATATTTATTGCATTATACTAAAACATCGTCAGCGAGGTGAAATGAGAGGCTTAGGGCTAAGTAAACAGCACTGAATGAGGAAATTGGGAAATCAGTGATGTGCAACGATAATAGCACCCGTATAATAAACATAAACAGCTAATTTACTCAAAATGTTTAGCTGTCATTGCCTTTTCCCCTGTTTTAAAATTGGATTTTGGCCAGGAAATTATTATAAAAACAAGATAGCGTTGAAGCCTGTAAGAAATGCTTCTTAAAAAGGGAAAAAAGCAATCTAATAATGTAATAATGAGTCCCTGATTAACAATCGTGATTTCCTTAAGGTGTGATTTTTAGTGCACGCTAAGGATGTAGCGTTCATTGAATAACTCGACTGAATGAATAAGTGGTGGATGTGTATGTATGCTTCGGAATAATCTAAAGAGAGCCCGGTAAATAACTGCGGGTTATGAGGTTTTTAAAACATGAAAGATGGTGTGATTTGGACTGACACCAGTTACTAGAATTATTTTTCAATTTTAATTTAATCTGATCATGCAGTGATCAACATAATCTCAAAATTCCTGAAAATTCATAGCAGACCATAAACTGAACAGGCTATGTCATGAGAATGTTGTACAGCCGTTCAAAACACGCTTTTAAACCACCAAACTGTCACGGTGCACACAGCAAGGATGAACGAGGAACACGGAGACGAGGGTGTAAACTCAAATAATAGTCTTTAATGACTCCAAACAAGGCAGGGCAAGACAAGGCAAGGCTGACACAGAAAGGAACACCGGGAGTAACGAGCAGACCAGACAAACACTAACTGAACAGACAGGACTATAAATATACAGGATAATTAACAAAACACAGCTGGGACAAAATTAACTAATAATCACACTAAACAAGGACAGGAAAAGAACCAAATAAAGAAACATGAGGGGGGAACACATGATACACACAACAGAGGTCTGACACAAACCATGTTTCTATGCAATAATTAGTAATTGATTTGAAGTATGGAGGTTATTAAATTAATTCCAGAGCTCAAAACGTGAACACATTAAAGGGCCTTTGCACTATGATTAGGAAATAATTCATTTCCATTACGCTCTAATGATGAAAGTGATTATGCACTTGTTATAGGTGTTTACTACAGCCTTTCGAACATAAGAGGTTTTATTTTTAACCCTTAGGAATGTGCCATGCGAGCCTGATTCTCATTGGTGCTTGCATCGTTTCCTCTAAATTGTTGTCAAATTTGTCCACATATGCGGAGGATTCTGTCTTCAAGGGTTTACGAGAAACATAACCCCTTCACTGGCAGACAGTCACGCAATTAAAACTAATGAAGTATCTTTGAAATAAGGTGGTACCTTTTAGATCTTGAGCAGCTCTTCCTGTTCATTTGGCCTTCTGTTTGAGATCATTTCCTGCTGAAAGATTTACTTTCATCCAGGCTTTACTTTTTTTTTAGCAGTCTGAAACAGGTTCTCTCTGATTGTGTTTTCTTCCTTCTCCAGAACTCCTTCAAACTGATCCTTGGGCCTTTTCTTGGCTGCTGTGTTTTGAAGTAAACAACTGTTCAAACGTTTGTGGTTAGTTTTTTTTTGTTTTTATGTTTTTGAAAGAAGTGTCTTATACTCACCAAGGCTGCACTTATTTATCAAAGATATGTATTTATTCCTGTGATGGCACAGCTGAATTTTCTTCAGTGTCACATGGTCCTTCAGAGATCATTCTAATAAAAAACATTTCTTTTTATTATCAATGTTAAAAACACTTGCGCTGCTCAATATTTTTTTTGGAAACCGTAATATGATTTTTTCTGGATTCTTTTATGAATACAAAATGTATTAAACAGTATTTAATAATCCTTTTATAACTAATAAATGCTGGTGTACAAAATAAACAAGTAAATAAATGAATCATGACAGGTAACATACTGTATGTATCACTAGCCAGTCTGGTGGATCAGGAGTCTCCAGCATTAACAGAGGGTCACACATTGAACGTTTTTAAAATTTGACTAGATTTCTATGAGTGTACGCACATCAGCAAACCTGTCCGCAGTGCCCATCTAGAACTCCAGAGGCTGTTGAAAATTCAGAATGACACATCTGGTATGCAATGCCTGTGAGACGTTCATTGCCCGGTGTGCAACTGAAGCTCTCGTTCTCACTTCAGGACTTTTTAAATAGATGTCAATGGAGGACAGGCTCAATACAGTGAATGTAAAAGTAAATTAATGTAAATTAAAGTGTAATTTAATTACAGTTATTTATGAAAATGTTAACGATTTCTTTTACACACATACAGATTTAATTGATTTCTTTCATAAACTGCAGTGACTGCATATAAAGACTAATATATAAGAGTGTTTCAGGAGTTTAGGACACATTTTTATTCGATAACTGTTTTATTTCCTATTTGGGTTTATGTATATGCTTTATTTTTAAGATTAACTGCTTTTTTCCAAGCCATTGTTAGATGCAAGTATTTCCTGTCATAGCTATGAAAAGATTGTATTTTAAAAACAGTATCATAGCTACTAAACAATTTCCGGTTATGGTTTTAAACCCGTATTTAACCACAGAATGATCTCAAAGTAGGATTTTGTGGTGGCTCTGCTTTAAAATTAAATTATTATAATCTTAATTCAAGGGATAAGGGATTTCGAAAGTGATTAACAGTTGAAAGCATAGGAAATTTAGAAAAGTAATTTTATATATATATATATATATATATACAGTGGGTACAGAAAGTATTCAGACCCCCTTAAATTTTTTTATGCTGCAGCCTGATACTGCAATTGTTTAAATTCATTTTTTTTCTCATTAATCTATACTCCGTACCTCATAATGACAAAGTGAAAACAGGAATTTAGAAATGTCTGTAAATGTATTAAAAATAAAAAACTGAAATATCCCATTTATGTAAGTATTCAGACCCTTTGCAACAAAACTTGAAATTTAGCTCAGGTGCCTCGCATTTCTCTTGATCATTGCTGAGATGTTTCTACACATTGATTGGAGTCAAATTAAATTGATTGGACATGTTTTGGAAAGGCACACACCTCTCTATAAAAGGCCTCAGAGCTGACAATGCATATCAGAGTGAAAAACAAACCATGAGGTCAAAGGAACTGCCTGCAGAGCTCAGAGACAGGATTGTATCGAGGCACAGATCTGGGGAAGGCTACAAAAAAAAATTCTGCTGCACTGAAGGTTCCCAAGAGCACAGTGACTTCCATAATTCTCAAATGGAAGAAGTTTGGCTCAACCAGGACTCTTCCAAGAGCTGGTCGCCCAACCAAACTGAGCAACTGATGGATAAGGGGCCTTGTCTAGACTGGTGACCAAGAAGCTGATGGTCACTCTAGTTGAGCTCCATGATCATATATGCAGATGGGAGAAACCTACAGAAGGACAAACATCACTGCAACACTCCACCGATCTGGGCTTTATGGCGGTGTGGCCAAACTCAATCCTCTCCTCAGTGAAGACACATGAAAACCCACTTGGAATTTGCAGAAAAACACCTAAAGGACCCTCAGACTCTGAGAAACAAGATTCTCTGGTTTGATGAACCTCAATTCTACGCATCATGTTTGAAGGAAACCAGCTCTGCTCATCACCTGCAGAGTACCATCCCAAAAATAAAGTGTGCTGGTAGCAGTCTCATGCTGTGGGACTGTTCTTCAGCAGCAGGGACTGAGGGACTCATCAGAGTAGAAGAAAAGCTCAATGCACCAAAATATTGAGGTAGCCTTAATGAAAACCCAGTCCAGAGCATTCAGAACCTCAGACTGGGCAGAAGGTTCACCTTCCAACAGGACAATGGCCCTAAACACACAGCCTAGGCAACACAGCAGTGGCTTAGGGACGAATGTCCTAGAGTGGCCCAGCCAGAACCCTGACTTGAACCCTATCGAACATCTCTGGAGAGACCTGAAAATGGCTGTCCACCGATGGTCCCCATCCAACCTGACAGAGCTTGAGAGGATTTGCAAAGAAGAATGGCAGAAACTCCCCCAATCCAGGTGTGCAAAGCTTGTTGCATCATACCCAAAAAACTTGAAGCTGTAATTAATGCCAAAGGTGCTTCAACTAAGTATGGAGTAAAGGGTCTGAATACTTATGTAAATGTGATATTTCAGTTTTTTCTTTTTAATAAATTTACAGACATTATTAAAATTCTGTTTTCACTTTGTCATTATGAGGTACGGCATGTAGATTAATGAGAAAAAAAAATGAATTTAAACAATTGTAGTATCAGGCTGCAACAAAAAAATTTAAAAAATTTAAGGGGGTCTGAATACTTTCCGTACCCACTGTGTGTGTGTGTATATATATATATATATATATACACATACATAAATATATACAATTTATAATTGAGTTTCTGTGCTTAATACTTTGTAATAAGAGAGCAGTACAGTGAACTACATTTTAACATTTTACATGTAACGATCAGTTATTCAGTATGAGAAGCGCTGAATATATTCAATAAGACATAAATCTACATTAGACAGTCTGGTAACAGATCACCATCTTGGTATGTTTTATTGGAGTTCAACACATGCATGAATCAAACAGTACAGAGATCAGCTTGAGGTATAACAACAAGTAAGCACACAGACCAACACCAGTACAATCTGTAAAACCAAGACTGACCACAGAAATGATCACTGGTTAGAGAGTACAGCTTATTCCAGCCCTTCACTCACTCACTCTCTCTCACACACACACACACACAGCAGTTTCACTTTTCTTTACAGAGATGTTTCATTTTGGAAAGCTAGATTCTCTCCTTCCCGTCGCTTGGTAATAACAGGATGAACACGGTGTCTGCAGCAGACATCAGGATATCAGGAGCTGTTGTTCACACATATACATAGACACACACACACACAACTCCAAATACATATCAAAGAGAAGAAAAGTGCCGTTCCTATAAAGAAATGCTCTCAATGGTACAAAAGACATTGGCATAACCTGGGGATAATTTCTGTCTGATTTCAGTAAGTCAGTAAAATATTTTCATTCCAACTACACTGGAAAATTGGAAACTCCAAATCTATGATTTTAATCTTTACAGTCCCTTCATTCTAATATACAGTAACCAATACTGTCTTCTGAAAAAAGATACTAAATAAATGTTCTGCTCTCTCAAACTGTACATTACTGAGACTAATTTACAGCTTTCAAATGAAATCAAACCGTAGTGCAGCATTAAGTGATGAAATTGCACAATTGCCGAGAAATTCATTCAAGGTAGATGCTCATAAACTGATAAATAACTCTACTTCAATTAAATCACGTTTTTATCCAAGATGAACCATTTCAGCGATAGTGTCAAAAACAATAACAACAGCATGGTTAACATCCATGGGAGGTAAAATCTGTTGTTGTTTTTTAGTGTACATATTAGTAATGTAGTAGGAGATACAGATCTCATGAAAGAAACGATTCAATTATGACCACCAATCATGTCCCTCAAATCTCCTGTTATCAACAGAAATAGACAGCAGCCATAATATTTTAGTATTAATGCTTGTGCATAATCAAGCTGCATCCCTGCTACAGCTATCCTTGGATTACTCTTCTCAAAAACACCAAACTAACAGACTAAAAATCACTGTCATCAGGAATTCGGCTTTCTTAGCTCCCTAAACGGTTTCTCTTAAATTGTTTGAACAACTCCATCAAAGTTCTGCGTAATGAACTCCCAATAACTCTGCCAAAGGCGGCGATCCCCAAAATCCCAGAGTTTTCAAAGTGATAGCATGAGTGCAAGAGGGCCAAAGCTTAGTTACTCAAAAGATCTGGGGTTCATAATACATATTTTGTGTAGTGTGACAAATCATAGAACATAATTAGCCATGCAAAAGTGCACTGTCCCTTTGATTTGTGCTCAGCTATATGAACAAATAAAATCTTACACAAATACAAACACAACTAAAACTCCTCCGGACGTTAAAAGCAACATACGTCTTTAAGTTAGTTGACTCTACGCTTAAATTATTTGCTAAGGTTAAACATTTGGTCCGTCAAAACAGTATGTACACAACAGCGAGACACAGCACTCGAACTAAGATATTACATCAGCACATTCACCTCACTAAATCAAATCTCTGATGTGCAAACATGAGAGTACCAAACGTTAAATGACCATTAGTTAAACTAGCCACAACCTGTTCTTTAAGGCAGATCCATTTCATTCCCAATAACAACATTAAGCTCGACAACACTTCTGCTGCAGTTGTGCAACGTAAAATCCAATTTAAACTGCCTCGCAGTCACCATCAGTTCTCTGGAAAGTCCATTTGTTTTCGGCCTCGTAATAGACAGCGTTGAAATGAACGACAGCTTAAATTTTGTATTTGAACAAAAGCTCTTTTAACACAGCCGAAAGGCGAATAATTCTTTCAGTGCAAATTAAATTGAAATACACACTTTTTGTTCCTATTAATCCTTTCTAATAGGCAATGGTTTTGCCAAGTAAAATAGCATTTAAAAGTATCCAGTGAAATATTAATAATATCATTTTCCCTCTGATGTGACCTATGTAGTTAAGAGATGTGGTACAGACACGTCACTTCTGTCACTTTTTTTTTTTTTTCTAGCAAAATCGAATAAATAACGACTATGCTTAAAACTTCTCTCTCTAATAGTTACGT